>JAQZBX010015054.1:0-14162 GCA_029593785.1 Cabassous unicinctus
AGACTCCTCTATCACTTCTACCCCCGGCTTTCCGCCTCCACTGTCCCACCTCCTTCTACTCTCTCTCACCATTTTTCTTATTTTCCTCCTGTCCTTGAATGATGGGGGCCTTCTTCTCTTCTCATCAAGCCCCTCAAGTTAGAGCTCTCGCTAACTTGCAAAAACAAAGCAAACAATTGGCCATAGCTGCGCTAATGCTTAACCAGGGAGAAGGCTCCCCCAGCGTTTGGTTATCCATCATAATAGAACAGCCCTAGCACATGCCCCTTTCCCTTCTCCCGCTGCTAGCTGCTGTCATTGGCCGCCATGCGCCTTTGGGACTAAACTGGTTAGTCAATGATGGGCAACCAGACTTATTCTCCATCACCGACAAGCACTCTGGGCAACCTAAGACAGGATCCCAGCCGGTTGGTCATGGGCCCTAACACCAGACGCTGCTGTGGACTCCAATGACGGGTAAGACCCAGTAGTCGGCTAAGCATTGTCTGGACCTAAAACAGGCACAGTTTTCCCTACCCTCCTATTAATAAAAACAAAGGAGGAGATGGTATGCATTTAAAATGGCAACCACCTCAAAATGGCGGATCCAATGACTCAGCATTGCGGCCTCCTCCCCCCTGCCCCTGTATTCCCCCAATATTACCTTATTTGGACATAAGCTGCCTGCGAGCCTTGTGGGTACCACCCACCTCCCCTGCCAGGAAGCCCTTTACCCAGCAACAGCTGACTATAACCAATCAGCGGGCTACACGGTAGCCCTAAACCCTATAAATTGTACTGCACTTCCCTAATAAAGTAAACCTGCGCCACCAGCCTTGTCTCCGCAGCTTCTTTACTGCGTCGCCCTCCACACCGGATTCCCCCACACGCCAGCCGGGCCACCAGCTCGGGGTCTCCTCTCCCACCCGGAGAGAGAGACAAACCACAGCCTCCTTACAGGGCCTGGAGGCTCACCCGCTCACAGGGCCTGGGGGCCCACTGCGCATCGTCTATATTTTTCTTTATTTTACCGGGAGGTCCTGGGGATGGAATCCAGTTCCCTCCATATGGGAAACGGACGCCCAACCATTTGAGCCACATCCGCCCCTGGAAATGGCATTTATTCTGAGACCAAAAGGGTGAGTAGGATTTATTCTGGCTGCTCTACAAAGAATGGCCTGGAAAGAGAAAGATTGGTTGCAGAGAAACCTGTTAGAAAGCTGGTTTGGTCTTCCCAGGTGGAGAAGAGGTGGCGGCATTAGAAACACAGAGAAGGCGGCCGGTTTGAGATGTTTTTCTGGAGATGGCGTTGGCAGGACTGTTGCCATCTGGGTGAGAAGACAGAGGGCATGGATTTGAGAGAGGTTTGGAAGGAAACCCCACAGGACATGGGGATGAGTGATATGGGGAGTGGGTCAGGAGAAGGTAGAGTCTAGGATAACTTCTGATTTCTGGCTCAGGAATGGGTGGATACAAGCAGGATTAATCATAAACGGGGTGGGATGGGGTTGAGGATTGTTTCTGTGTTGAGACATGTCTGAGATGCCTGTGGGGTCACCAGAGAGACATCTCTCCAGTATGCAGATGAGGCTTGGGCTGGGAATCATAGCATAGAGAAAGCACCATGTGGAGGAGTTCATCCAGAATGCAGGTACAATTTGGGCAAAACCACAGGCCAGCCAGGTACCTGAAATGTGAACTGATCCTATGGGACTAAGTGCCATCAAGCAGTAAAGCAGGAGAAAGAAACTGCATCTTGTTAGCTTTCTTTACTGCCCAAATGGTTCAAAGTTGGGGGACAGTCTAAGTTTAATTCTTGTCATTGAAAGTCCACTCTCTAATTAGCAATGGTCATCTCTAGGGAATGAAATTGGGAAGGGAAGGTGGAGGAAAAATGTTTACTTTTTATGTTATAAAAACCCATGTTTTAAAAATTTTTTGCAGCAAGCAAATATTCCTTTTAAATATGCACAATAGATAAATGCAAAGCTTTTAAATACTGAATACAGTAAGATTGTGCTTCTCTTACTACATTAAATAACACTTAACAACTACAAAAACTTAATCATGTACACTGTTGAAAGACTTTCCTACAAGTGAATTCTTAAAGAAGGAAGAAATCCCCTCTCCGCCCTGTTGGATATTTGGTTCCTGACTTGGCCATTACAAATGATTTCTGGTAAATCAGGGGTGACAGGAGGGAGGAGAGGGCTCACAACACACAAATATTGAAGAGCACTGCAGGGTCCTTGCCCACAGCTGGGGGCTCCTTTCCAGAAATGGACTGAAACTTGTTTTCAACACGTGAAGGGTTTTCTTTGAGGTCACAGATCGTAGACTTTCTCGGGAGAGAACCGACTGAGTGGAAGAAGAGGGGCAGCAAAAGGGTCTTGAGAATCAGAGACTTCACCTTGTTGGACCCCAGAATGGTGACCTTGTAAATAGTATTTCACGGCACTCACCCCTGTATGCTTAAATGGCCTTTTAAAAAACAGGAAAAGAGTCCATTACTGTGCATATAATGAATTCTTTCCTAGTGAAATCTGGGGAACAATCAGACCTTTCCTTCTTTAAGGGCAGACCCTTGATTAGATTCTGATTCAGGCAAACTTAACCATGGGACTTATGTCTCTGATTCTGCTCAGGTTGGTGGTTGTTTTCTTTTTGGGGTCAAGGATTGTTTTGATTATCTTCTTCCTTCTACAAACCAAGGGAGAATATTAAAAGATTGTGGTTGATTACAGAGTTCCTTTTGCTATGGCTAACACTCAGTAACATTCTTAGGGAAAGACAAAATGTGCTAATGAGATTTTTTAAACAGCAAGATAAAAGGTGTTTTTGCAGAAAGGGAGTTAAGAGTTGGATTCATCGCTGAATAAAAGAGCTGGAAGCAGCAGGTGGCTCAGCTCTGGAGCCACTTGACTCGAGGATTCTCATATGTGACTTAACGGTTCTCAGCTTAATTCAGTCGCACGTTTTATTCTTCAACAAAGAAAAAAAGAAGGAAACCACTTTAAGAGAAGATCAGGGAGAAAAGTCGTATTAATTCCAACGAAAGCTGACTTTTCTCTTTGAGACATCTGCTTATTCTGTAGATTCTCCGGTGGCATCTTTCTGTACAGGGTCCAAACTCCTGGCCATATAGGTTAGTAGTGGGAGGAGCAATTGATGAATTAAACGAGGGAAGAGAAAAACCAGGCAATTGGTCAACACTTGTATGTGTGTGCTTTAGCCCTTTGAGTTGTCATACCTTGGGCTTTGTGTGTTATCAAGTTAGTAAACCTCTATCATGTGTGTTACTGCTCTGGAAAACCAAAGGAGAGAGAAAAAATAAATCAGAGAAAATATCTTTTATCTCATGAGAAGACACATTCACTCACAATGACTTTTAGATATTTCTAAAATGATTCCAAATGAAGTGGGCTGCTTGGGGCTTGAAGGAGATAAATTGAGAAGATGAGAAGAGGGAGAAACTGGGAAGCTCTTTAGTTTGTGATTGCATGTGGAGGTCAAAGCGCCAGGCCTGTGTTCCTAGGAGATGGGCGGGCTGCACAGAATAAGGTCAGCCAGGGGCTGGAGCGTTAGTTTCCTCTTCCTGATGATCCTGAATCAATGCTTCCTGGCATGATCCTGAATCCATAAAAGCTTCCTCAGGTAGTAGCTGGTTCAGGAAGCCTCAAGCCCTATATTCTGTATCTTAGGTCACAGCTAGTTTCCGGCTCACCAGTCTGGGGCAGTGTGGGTCCATTCAATGCCGCAAACACTTACTAGATGTCTCCTGTCTGTGAGGCAATCCACTGGATGCTGTAAATGCAGGTTTCATCCCCATGTCCAGTCTTACAGGCCACATGAATCTTCCAAATTACAATGACTTGAACCCTCATCTTGTTCAGTTGCAGGAAGATCTTCTCCCCAATTATTTCTGGGAAGCCTCGGGGATTTCTTAGATCTTTCCCGATCCATCCTGACTGCCATCTCAGTCACCAACTAGGTCAGAACCACAGACTCCATCTGCTCTGTCCACAGTCTACACTGGCTCTTCTGCAATTTGCAAGTCCCTAAAGAGCTTACCTTGGTTGCTATACTTTCCCATTTTCCTCAGTTTCTCGTAGGTTCTGACTGTTAACCGGCCTTGACTCAAGTTGCAGATGCCAGGCCACCATGCACACATACCTTAGGATAAGGTGCACCACTGAGTTTTCATTTCCTGAACCAGGAACTGCTGCTCCCCAGGATGACTGACAGTGAGAATTTCTGCTCCCTTCAAAGAAATCCCCCAATTCCTAATTCGCTTATAGTGGTTTTACCTGTGATCTCCTAAAAGAAATTTTACTGAACCCTTATGACCCAGCATTAGTATTTCCCAACATCTGAGTTATTTAACCTAAAATAAAACTACAAGTGGGACATCAGTCCAGGTTTCTCTCAGCCAAGTCCTGTGCAGTTCCTCTTTCAGTTTCAGGTGAAGCTTAGACCTGATCATTCTTTCTGGCATCTTCAGGATTGCTGCCCCCCATTGCAGTCTGCCCAAACTAGAGTGCTCACGCATAACCTCTGCAGGACAAGTGATGGTCCTGCGGAGAATCCAGAACCTGAAGAGAGGAAGGAGCTCTCCTAAAGGAGCTTCCCCATCATTTAGTGTTTGCCCACCTGGCATCCCGGGAAGTGCGGGTGGGAATATCTCAGCCCTCTTCCTTTGGGGATTTTGTTACACATATTTAGAGGATTAGGAAGCATACCAGCCCAGAGCAAGCAGGGATTCAGGTGGGACACATGTTGTATGCCTCCTGAGCCAAGATACCACTTGCTCTGTCATTCAAAGCATATTGTTGTGCTCCATTTTTCACAAGATTCTTGCCACAGTCTGAATCATCTCCAAAAGCCTCATGAATTACCTTGTGCCTTTAGTCCACCAAACAGCAGGGGCTAATTGCTACATTTTGTGATAAGTGTGGGGTACAGTATCTTGGATATTTACCTCGTATTTATTGGTCCTGGAGTTGTTGATTTATGTACTTATCCTTCCTTGAAGAAGTACTTATTGCAAATCTGCTATGGACAGTACTGAGTGGTGAGGAGGTGCCAATGTGCTGAGATGTTGCTCCTATCTTCCAGTAACTTCCAATCCAGATGGCCAAGTTCACATGTGAAAGGCTTGAAGCCATCTCTGCTTCCATCCTCACTGTCTGTGTGACCTTAGACAAATCTTTTAAATCTTCTGGGCCTTGGTTTTCTCACAGTGAAATGGGGATTAAAAACACCTGTCATTACATTGTTGGTGGGAATGTAAAATTGTGCAGCCTTTGTGGCAAACAGCTTGGTGGTTCCTCAAAAAGTTAAGCATATAATTACCCTATGATCCCTCAGCATCCCCACTACCACCAAACTGAAAACAGGGACTCAGATACATGCACATGAATGTTCATCACAGCATTATTCACTCTAGCAAAAGGTGGAAACAACCCAAGTGTCCATCCACAGATGAATGAATAAACAAGATGTGGCATATCCACACAATGGAATATTATTCAGCCACAAAAAGGAATGAAGTCCCGATACATCTACAACATGAATGAGACTCAAAAACATTATGCTAAGTAAAAGAAGCCATATGATTCTATTTATATGAAATATCAACAGTAGGTAAATCCATAGAGAAAGCAAGTAGGTTAGTGGTTGCCTTATCCTCAGTGAGTTCACCAACCCTGCAGGCATTCTAGCGCAGACCAGGTGGGTGCCTGGTGGAGATGCTGCAGCAGAGTTAAAGAATTCATCTATATCCCCCAAGATTCTATGAAACACACAAACAGATTAATCAACAATGCTTGGTGGCCTTGGTCTTGGCAGAGTTTCTTTTTATTGAACAGACATGGATTGACACCAAGCCCCATGTGCTCTGCTTGGAGGGAATGAACAGGTGAGGAGAGCCTGGTCCCTGCCCTCATAGAGGTGAATGCAGCAATGAGGAAATGGACAGACATACAGAACAAGGGAGTGATTTAAAAGGCAAAATATTGATGGGGTGAGTGTGGACATATAGTTCCCTAAACCCTGGCTGGCACCCTGGACCATGGGTGGTGAGTTCTTCCACATTGTTCTGGGGCCAAGATTTATGAGAAAAAAATTCTACTGGACCTTGGAGAAGGAGGGGGCATTTTAAATGACAAAGTGAGTGAGTGTATTAGTCAGCCAAAGGGGTGCTGATACAAAGTGCCAGAAATCTGTTCGCTTTTATAAGGGGTATTTATTTGGGGTAGAAACTTATAGTTACCAGGCCGTAAAGAGTCCAACTCAAGGTAAACATAAGAGGTACTTTCTCACCCAAAGTTTGTTGTCATATGTTGATGCAAGGTGGTGGGCAATGCCTGCGAGGGTTCAGCCTTCCTCTTCCCTCTTAAGGCTCCATGGGCACAACTTCTTCAGAAGTTGTTGGCTGGCACAGGGCTCAACTGCTCTGTTCTCTTCACAAGGTTAGCTGTAAACGATCGGGCGAATAGCTCAACTCTCCCCAGGGCTCCAGCGTCAAAACCAAGTTCTCGCCTCTGCCGTGTCTTTTTCTGAGTATCTACTTCTGTCTTCTCCCTGAGTGAGTGTCCGTATATATAGCCCACAGAGAGGGTGGTGGAGAATCAAACCGAGTCTCTCTAATGATGTGGTAGAATAAAAGCCCTAATCTCAACATAATTTAATCAAAGACCTCTTAGCTGATCTAATACAGTCAAAGGGTTCACGCCCAGAGGAACAGGCCAATTTACAAACATAATCTGTATCTCTTTTTAGAATTCATAAATAATATCAAACTGCCACAGTGAGCTAAACAAGAAATGTTATACCACTGTGTTCTGAAATTTGAAAAATATATACTATAAAAATATTTGACCTTCCATGGTTTACTTAAACTATTTTTATTATAAAGCTATTTAAAGATAAACATAAAGTATAAATTTCTAGGATTACAGTATATCATATTTATAATCATATATGAACTAAACTATGGAACCAATAACATTCAAATTAAATTTAACTGATCTTGATGGGCGATGTTTTCCTGGAACTAAACTGCTTATGGTGGATTTAAGCAACTGGTGGAGGCTTTATAGCACTTGCATTTTTATGGGTCCTTCTTGTCAACATGTGTTATGACTTTTCCTAGGATGGACCATCCTTGAAGTGACTTTCACTATGCAAAGTCTCCTGGGTGTGGCTAAAGCCCTGGGCGTCAGAGCCTCAAGTTGCCACTCAGGAACTGTGTGGCCTTGGGCAAGTTACTTAACTGCTTGTCCCTCAGGGTCCTCATCTGTAAAATGAACATGTTTTCATAGTGAGAGTTTTAACAAGAATTAAAGGAGTTTATAAGTGATGTACATAAAGCACTTAGAGCAGGACCTGTTTGGTAGAATGAATCATTCTTCCCCCAGCCCCCTAAGACATGTTCAAGTCCTAACACCTGGTGCTGTGGGTGTGAACTCATTTGTAAATAGGTTCTTTAAAGATGTGAATGTCAAACCGAATCAGGGTGGGCCTTAATCCAATATGACTGGGGTCCTTCTAAGTGGAGGGAATTTGACACTGTAGTGCCAGCAGCCACAGCAGGAACCTGAAGGAGGCAGAGGTTGGTTGCCAACAGGCCATCACCAGAACACTACAGACTTCGAAGAAAGCATGGCCGGCCAACACTTTGGTTTTGGACTGTTAGCCTCCAAAACCAGTAGACCATGATTCCTGCTGTTTAAATCAACCAATTCTCTGGTATTTGTCTTAGCAGCCCTGGCAAACTAAGACAGCCTGATACATAATGTAAAGAAAGTGATTCATTAATCTCAATTATTATTTTAAATGTTCTTTTTTAAATTGTAATCTCATTTTAAATCAACAATGCATTATTTTGATAAGCCAATTAATGTAAAAATGGCCCACAATAAAAAGAAGAAAAATAAAAATTACCATTTGATGGATAAAGTCATCATTGCATATTTACCACTAGGCTTACTGCCAATGAATTGTTCCAAGATGGCGGATGTGAGCGGCACACCTTGCAGCCTGAATGTGAGACTCAGCACTGGTAGGCTGCAATTGGCTTGCTCGTGCTCCATCACACTTATCTGTTTAAGCTACTGTGGACTCTCCATGCGGAATGCTGCAAGAGGATTTGGTCTTCACTTTGCCCAAACATAAACAGAAGCATAGATATTCAGCCGAGCAGCACCTGGTCCTACCTCATCCTCATGATCCAGATAATGATAGTATTGCTTTTCCAAAGATTATAAACAAAACAGAAACATAAAATTCTTGTAGAACATGGACCCTGTTGGAAATATAATGTTATAAGAATTCAGGAAAAGAGATGACGTAGTTTGGCGTAATTAGCTAAATATTGTCTAAAAATACTACTGTTTAAAAGCACAAATGTGGTTAAAGGGGAAATTTTAGATTGTATATAAGTTACTAGAATAAAATTTTAATAAACCATAAGGATATAAACACAATAAGTGTACACTAATGTAAACTATGGACTATAATAATATAATTATAATAACATTTTTTCATCAGTTGAAAGAAAGGTACCACACTGATATAAAGTATTAATAATAGGGAAAACTGTGTGTGTGAGGAGAGGTGGGTATGTGGGAACTCTATATTTTCTGCATGATTTTTCTGTAATACCTACATTTACTCTAATAAAAAAATTAAGAATATATCAAGCACCACGCTAAGCTCTTTACAAATAGTATCTGGTTTGATTGTCAGGACCTAACTATGTTGGAGACATCCCATGATGGGGAAACTGAGGTGTAAAGATTAAATTTGCCCAGGATCATTGAAGTAAGTGGAAGAACCAAGATTCTCCAGGTCATTTGCCTGCAAAGCCCTGCACTTAACCACTGTTTTATTGCCTCCCCCTGGGAAGGAAGTAACATCTGGAAGCAGTTAACACCTGCTGTGGCCTGAGCACCATCCTGGTTTTAAAGATAGCAGCAGACCTGTGGCTTCCTGCCATTCTTGGTAGCCTACTAGTAGTTGAGTCACAGTGTGACCCACAGCCCTGGTCAGATGAAAACTAAAAGCCCAGATTTGAGTTAAAACAAATCATTGCCCTACGTTAAATGCAATAATGAGTGCATCTGATATTAATTCAGGCTTAAAGAGATGCATAGGACTTCAGAGATGCCTATCAAAAAATTATCATGACTATCCAGCTACAGATGCTTGGCTCTTATTATTTCTTGGAATAACTAAAAACCATCAGATAAGGATTTCTAGTAAATATTTTCTGGGGATATTTACAAAATAATAATGGTCATCGTAATTACTGTTAATAAAGGTTGTATTGAATCAGTTGTAAAATAACCTAAGTCTATTTGCTCCCAGTGAATATTCCTCTCAAATCTACTTTTAAAGCTTAAGAAGTATTTACAACAATGCTTTTCTGCTATGGCACAGAAAGTCATTGTTCAGAATTTTCTGCAGTTTGACTTTGACCCTGGTGCTATGACTGAGATATTGGATTTTTTGCTCCTCTGCCTAAAAATTTTCCAACCAATAATCCTAGTTGACCTCTGCTGTTTTCCTCATGGCAGGAACCCAACCACATTAAGAAAGAAATACAAGGCTTTATCACAGTTGCCCCCTTAAAATCCTATTGTAAAGAAAACTATTTTTACTTTATCTTTTTTTCCTCCCAAATCTCTTTGTTAGTTTTCCTTTCGCAGCAAGAAGGCAGTTGAATCACTTTAAGGTTCTGCTACCAGCAGAAAATGTTCTGTTAGCCATGTTGAGGTCTTGATAACTCAGATAACAGAGTAGCTTTCTTCCCTCTCCAACTCTTTCTTTAACTTGTATAATCATAAAAGAAAAGATGAAGGAGCTGTTTTAATTTTATTTGGGGCAGGGAAGTCTGGGAAAAAGACAGTCCCTAGAAATAAAACAGACATTGTTTAGGTGATCATGGGATATATCATCAATATCTGCAGTGGGAGATATTTATGGGATATATCATCAATATCTGCAGTGGGAGATATTTATAAAGTATAAATACTTTATAAAGAGTATTTATTTGGGGTAGAAGTGTACAACTGTAGGTTGTTCATACTTGCAGTGGTTGCAGGCCAATGCTGTTTTGGGATTTTATTTCTAAAGATTGAAAGAAAATCATAGAAAGGGAAAAAGAATGAAGCTTCCCTCTTCTTTCCTGTTATTAGTAATAACCTGCTACCAAAAGGTGAGAGAGCAAAAATGTGAAAACCGCACAATCCAACTAGTTCTAAACAGACACAAACATCCTCACTACAGTGTTAGCAGACAAAACACAGCTGTATATTTAAAAAATTAATGCCTATGGGTCAAGCAGATTTTACTCCAGGAATGTAAGGATGGTTTGACATGAGAAAATCTATTAATATAATGTATTCTTTTAATAAATCAAATGAGAAAAATTATATAGTTATCTTTATATTTTATATTTATATTTCCATCTATTAAAGTAGATGGAAAGATGCCTTATAATAAGATATAAAACACAACACACACATGTTGTATATAAACATCTGTACTTGTCAATCATACGTATCTGTACATATTTCACACCTGGAAGTCACATAGGCCATATCACACTGCATTGATCCAAAAGTCAGCATCATGCTTGTATTAGTCAGCCAAAGGGGTGGTAATGCAAAATACCAGAAATCTGTTGACTTTTAAAAAGAGTATTTATTTGGGGTAGAAGCTTACAATCACATGGGCTTTGGAGCAACATGGCTGCTGGTCTCTGTGAGGGCTCAGCCTTCTTCTTCCTCCTAAGGCTCTATGGCCCTAGTTCCTTCCTTTCTCAGCTGTAGGCTGGCATAAGGCTTTGTCTCTCTCCCCAGGGCTCAGTTCTTTCTGGGCTCAGCTGCTCTGTTCTCTCCACAAGGTCAGTTGTAGACTTTCAGGCTCTCTCTTCCTGGGGTCTCTGCCGTGTCTATGGAGCCGTCTCTATTCCTCTGTGTTCTTCTCCTGTGTGTTTACTTCCTGGGGCTCCAGCATCAAAACTCAAACTCTCTCCTCTGCCATGTCATTTTCTCTGTGAGTCCCCTTAGTGGGCGGGGACTCAACGTCCTACTGAAGTGGTTGAATCAAAGCCCTAATGATAATTTAATCAAGTAAAAGTGAAACCTCTGAATTTAATGCAATCTAATATGCCCAGAGGAACAGACCAGTTTACAAACACAATCCAATATTTATTTTTGAATTCATAAACAATACCACACTGACACAATGCTTGATGGGGAAACATTAGAATAGACCACATTTATCACCATCATCTAACATTGCTCTGGTCATGCTATTTACCAAATGGTGTAAGAGAATTATTTAAGCGCCTGTGTACCCACCATCTGACTTAAGAAATAAACCTTGCTGATTCAGTTGAAGTCTTGGGTGTTCCCTACCTGATCATGTCCCTCTTTTCAAGGTAATGTTATAATGATATACTTTTTGTCTAAAGTAGTCTATAAATTCAAAACCTAAAGATATTTTCTCCTAGATGTTTAAAAAAGATTATATATGGAAAAGTAGCTGTAATATTTTTAAGGCAAGAAATGTGAAAGGGGGTGAAACTAGGTCTTCTACATATTAAATTATTTTGGTATGTTTTTAAAACAGTATAGTTCTGATGCAAGATAATAAAACTGGACTCTGGAACAATGACTCTAAAAACAGTTCAAATATGTATAAAAAAAGGCATCTCAAATCATTGGTGCATTAGTTTTCTTTGGTTCTTGTACCAAAATACCACAAACTTCATGGCTTAAAACAACATAGATTTATTTTCTTACAGTTCTGAGGCCAGAAGTCTGAAATCTGTTTCAGTGGGTTGAAACCAAGGTGTCAGGAGGGCCATGATCCCTTGGAAGTTTCTAGGGGAGAATCTGTTCCCTTGATTTTCCAGCTTCCGGAGCTGCATTCCCTGCCTTCCTTGATTCGTAGCCCCTTCCTCCATCTCCAGAGCCAGCAGCAGAGCATCTTGCTTCAGGGGTCACATTGCTTTCTTCTCTGCCAAATCTCCCTCTGCCTCCCTCTCAGAAGAATACTGTGATTGCACGTAGGGCCCAACGAGATAATGCAGGGTAATCTCCCCATCTCAGGATTCTTAAACTTAATCACAACTGCAAAGTCCATTTTACAGGTAAGGTGACGGTCACAGGTTCCAGGAATTATGATGTGGAATATTTGGTGGCCATTACTCAGCCTACAACAATTGGGGACAAGACATATTTTAAAAACGGTATTGAGATTTCTGGCTAAGAATTTAAAAATAACAATTTACACATACACACAATTCAGATGGATTAAAACTTAAGTGGAAAAATGAAAACCAAAATGTTTGGATAAATACTTTGGTAACTATGCCTATGAACCTGGAGTGAGGAAACATTTCTCAAAGCAGAAACCACCCAGATTTGAAAATTTTTGGTTCAATGGTAAAGCCTCTACATAGAAACAAAGAAGAAGGGCCTGTGATGGGGAGAAAAGCCAAGAAAGAATGGTGTCCTGGACCTAAGTGGAGAAAGTTCCTCTGGAAGGAAGTAAGGGCTTAGTGCTGAGAGATCAAATACGGTAAGGCCAGAGAAGGACCATTGGATTGTTAGCCGGGAGGTCAGGGGCAAGCAGGCTTCCCTGGAGCAGTTGGGAAGAAGGCCTTATTGCAATGAGAGGGGAGTCCAAGACAAGAGTAGAGAATTCTTTTAATGAGTTTTCCTATAAAGGGAAGCAGAGAAATGAGACAGAAGCTAGAGGTAAGAGTGGGTCAAGGAAAGGGTTTGAAATGAGAGAAATGGCAGCATGTTTGTTGTGTCCTCCTGAGAATGATCCAGCAGAAAAACAAAAATTAATGAACTCAAAAGTCGTGTCTCTGAGCCGATGGAGGATCAGAGCCCAGACCCAGTCAAGCTGGCCTTAGCTGGGGGCATGGACAGCTCACCAGTGCTTTTTCCTCAAGTCTGGCTGCACCTTAGGATCACTGGGGAGACTTTGAAAAACCATCTGTGCCTGGTCCACACCGTCAATCCTTTAAATTAGGACATCAACTTAACAAAATTTGGCATCTTTTGCCATATTTCCAGTTTCACTTTACTATCAATTTGTATTGTATTTGAACATCCCACATTTTGAGAGAGAGCCTGCTCAGCAAAGATTCTCAACTGATGGGTAGCATACTTGGGGAGGAAGGCTGAAATGAGCACCATAAATGGTCATTTCATTAATTTTCTTGTTGTTGTTTATGGTACTTGATTTCTTTGAAAGTATTTTGATTACAAAGACTCAGTTAATAAACTAAGAAAAACATGTATATGTATAATGTAATGTACTGCATTAACATTAATTTTTGCCTGGGAAGGGATTACTGGTAATATTCACTTTCCTTTTTTTAAAAAAATGGTTTGCAATGGGCATGTATAGCTTTCATAATCTGAATAAAACCCAAACAAGCCTATTTTTATGAAAAAGGAAAAAGAAGGAGTATGTTAGCTAGTTATGTTTAAGGAAGGTAACTATGCCTGAAGGTTGGGTTGGCAGTGGGTAAGAGGATTCTGTAGATGTTTTCTGAAGGTCATGCTTAGTTTTGCAAATCTGTAAAATGTTAAGACTCTTTGCTTGCACTTGAGAAAAGAATCCAACTAATGAAAAGGGCTTTTATAACATGATTTGTCACCTATATTTTGGTTTAGCCCAAGAATACTTCAGGAGCCCAATAGGAATACAAGTTTTACAATTTTGGCTAGTTCAGTCAGAGAAAAGAAATGGAATTTTGTATTCATTTTGATGTAATCTATTTTTCCAGCCTCTAGTGTACAGTGTGATTAATTTCAAAGGGGATCTATTTAAGGCAATGTGACTCTAAGTGGAAATTACATGAGATGAAGCCACTCCATCTAATTAATCATTCAGGAACCCAAACTTTGTAATTATGCAGCCAACCATTTCCATTCATGAGCCAGTTGTGGATCTAAATAGAATGGCTCGCTCATTGCAATTACATAAGTTCTTTCGATTGGGAAGGTCATGATTACTTTGACAGTCCTCAACACCGGTTCTCTTTCCATGTTTAGAGGACCTTACTCTCTGAGATGTGCACCGTAACCTCCAGGCCTGTCTGAACCTGATAGCTCCACCGACGACAGAGCAGGCAACCCAGGGCTGTAAAG
>JAQZBX010015054.1:14262-38042 GCA_029593785.1 Cabassous unicinctus
TTTTTTTTTTTTTTTTTTAAGTCAGTCATTGGAATTACAAAAGTAATTCCTATTCCTCATAAAAATTCAAACACTGCAGAAGTCTAAGGTGAAGTTAAAATTTTGCTCATCCTTCTTTCTTACTCTACCCCTGATGTAATCATCATTACCAATTTAGTATGTTTCCTTCCATACTGTTTTCTTTGCTTATACAAACATGTGTGTGTATATACAAGCATCCATGTATGTATGCATGTATGCATGTGAAGTAATATTTCTCAAATGTTATCCCCATGATGTCCTTAGAGCAGAACAGAGAGAATTTATAACCACTGGTAGTCTGAATTTAGACCTCAAAGGGTCCCAGTTCTAAGAAAATTTGTACTTTACTATTTTATATTAATATTTCAATTTGCTAAGATATTTGTGTTTTTAATATATTAAAAGTGCATTTTTCACAAACTTTAATCAGTATGGACGCCCCAGAAATAATTGTCACATTTATCTGTAACTACATATCTCTCTGCACAAGGCCATGAGTTTGCCATGATAGTTTGAAAAGCATGGAAACTAGGAAATTTGATTCTCCATCTGTGATGGTTTGAAGCTGGACGAACCTCAGAAGATCATGTCCTTAAAGCTGGTCCATTCCTGTGGGTGTGAACCTATCGTGGGTGGGACCTTTTGATTTGGTTACTTCAGTTAAGGGCCTTTTGATTAGGTTACTCCAGTAATGCGTGACCCAGGGTAGGTCTTAATCCTCTTACTGGGGTCCTTTATAAACAGGATGAATATGGAGAGACACAGAGAAAAGGCCACAGAAGCACAGAAAGCCACGAAGCAGGAAGTTGAAGACAAGGAAGCCTGGGGGAGGACGGAGGGCCCTGCAGGCACCGCCAATAGCCTTGCTATGTGGCAGAGGAGTCCAGGATCACTGGCAGCCAGGGAAAAAGCATTCCTTAATGAAGCCTTGATTTGGACATTTTCCTCAGCCTCGAAACTGCAAACTTTTAAACTATTAAATCCCTATTGCAAAAAACCAACCCATTTCTGGTATATGGCATTCTGGCAGCCTAGCTAACTAAAACACCATCTCCCTCTTTTCTGTATGCCAAAATCTTCATCATAGTTTCTTTCTTTTTTTTTTTTCCATCATAGTTTCTTTTCTTATGTACTTCAAGTCATCTTTGCCTCTTCTCTCCTGCTTTCAACCCACTTCTGAGTCTAAGCCCTTGATTCTGCTGTACCTCTGCCTTGAAGGCTACTGTCTTGCCTGGTTCTCTCTTTATTGTCTCAAAACTGTGTATCTTCTAAATACTTCCCAATCTCCTCTAGTCCAATGACTCCACTCTAGCTAGGCAATGGGATTCTTTCTTTGAATTCACTGCACACATCTGTCAGAATAATCTCATAAAAGCTTGCACTTACCAACCTTGTTTGAAAAATCAGCAATGACTCCCAGTAGCTATTTTGTATGTCTGAAGTTTTTTGGTCAGGCCCCTTCATTTTATATCCAAATTTCCTTTCAAAACTTATTTTTCTTCACTCTGAAATGTTCAGATTGGTCATGGTTTTGAACATGGGGTGTAGGCTAGGTACTAATTGCTATGAGCGATAAAAAAGTGAGCAAGACAAGAGTTTCCAAGAGGATAAAGGTCTTAAAAGTTGCACATAAATAACTCTAAATTAAGATAAAAAATAATCAGTGCTTTAGGAGAGGTTCAAAGGGACCGAAAGGGCTTTGGGAGGGAGATTGCATTCTGGCCCTGAGAATGGCAGTGAGCTCGTATTTTGAATATGCTTTGGAGGGTAACTAACATGTGAGCAGACAAAAAATTACATAGGGGATTAATGTGATTGATGACATTAAACTAAAAAAGTGTATTTGTAAAGTAGTGAATTCTACAGTCCAGCTGGGCAGAACCTAGAACACAAAGCAGAGGGAAATAGCAAAAATGGCCTCATTCTCCAGGCTGCTTTCCTCTAATGCTCCCCTGTCTTGTCTCTATTGTTCCTAAAATGTGGGCCTAAAAGTGAACTGGGTCTGCAAGTAGAGCTTGGACAAGCCATGTTGGAAAAGAACTTTCGCCTTCCTTGTTCAGTGTAAGTGGCACCCGTTAGGACAGTCAAAAGCTGTGTTGGCTTGTGGGGAGCTGCCAATGCCTGGGAACTGTCGACTTGAATCCCAGATTGTTTTCCTGCTTACTCCTGCAGATTCATGTCTTCCTATCTTGCATTTGATACTCTCCATTGGAGAGTTGGATCTTCATTGTGTTGTTCAGACGTGGTGTTTTCCTGAAGCAGACCCTTTGTGTCTCAACTTGTATATCCAGCATATTTGTTTACATCCATGGATTGATGAACAGGCTTTTGTACCTCTGCATCCTGGACAGGTCTAGTGAAAGGTAGCAGGGAAGCTGAACAAGAAGCACAGTAGAGTTTCTCTTTCTCTTACGTCTTTAGCTTTCCAGAGGAAACTTTGCTTTCAGGCGAATTTAGAGCACATTTATTATAAGCAGATTCTGTGCATTCTACCAGCTACAATGGGGATAGTTAAAAGTTATGCTGGAGGACAACCAGCAAGATGGCGGCAGAGTAAAGAGCTCCAAGAATCAGCTTCTGCTATGGGGCAGTTGGTGATCACCCACAACTAACTAGAGCACTTATTTGGGGGCTCCAGGAGACCAGAAGTGCATCCTGCAACATCCTTGAAAGAATGGAAGGAGGAGACTGCCCATCTGCAGAGAAGATTCATAAGTAGAGCCCTCCATGCCACGGAGGCCGGTGCCCATCCTCCACTGGAGGCACAAGTGGCCTCGGGGGCTGTTCCGTGGCTGGAATTGAAAGCTCCACTTCCCAAAACGGGGAATGAAGACATGGTTGGGCACCAACTTCAACTACTGATTAGTAAAATCGGCTGGCTAAAGTATAATCCTAAGAACAGCTGAAGTTTGAAACTGTCCAAGTAAGAAAGAGGTTGATGGCCGCCATCTTAACTCAGCGCCTGACACAAGGGGAAGCGGGGCTGACTGAAAATCACAGTGCTGGTAGGGACCGGCTTCTTTCCATCTAGATCAGATTGCAGCTCTAGCCTAAGCCCCAGGCCCACCTCGGGCAAGGAGGAAGCTGGGGGAGCTGCTCCAGCCTCTCTCGGAATTTACAGGCCACGCCACGGAGGCCAGTGATCATCCTTCCTTGGCAGCACAAGCCACCCCAGGAGCTATTCTGTGGCAGGAATTGGAAGCTCCATTTCCCAAAAACAGGGGAGGAAGAGATGGTTGGCCTCTGATTTCAGCTACTGATTAGTCAATTCAGCTGCTAAAGTATAACCCTAAGAACAGCTAAAGTTTGAGCCTTTCCATGTCAGAAGGAGGCCAGTAGTCGCCATTTTGACTCCACCCCCAGCATGAAGGGAAGCCAAGCTGACTGAAAATCACTGTGAATGTAGAGACCCATTTCTTTCACCCAGATTGGCCTGCAGCCCTAGCCTAGGCTTCAGCCCCACCTCCAGCAGGGATGAAGCTGGCAGGCCCTGCACCAGCCTATCCAGGTAACTGCAGGTATATTTAGCACAGACTGAATAATCGGAAGTCTACCAGGGCAACTGTGGTCATCTTGGACCTGCACTGCATAGATTGCTGCCCACTCCTGCAGCTCCATCCCTGCTCCAGGCAGGGGAGAAAGGGCCATGAAGCTTCATCAGTCTCTTTGGGCAACTACAGTCTAGGCCTGCATGACTTGGATTATTCCACACAGCTGTGGCTCTGCCCCTACCCCTGGCAAAGGAGAAAGTGGGGAGAAGCTTCACTGGTCCTTGGGGCAATGAGGGTAGCTTGAGCCTCCAGATCTTATAGCACCAACTACATCCTTGGCTCCTACTACACAACCAACAAGGGAGAAAGGGCAGGAAGCCCTAAACTAAAGAGGAAAACTGCACCCAGAATAAATACTCTAGTAAGCCAGATACCTAGACACTAAAAAAAAATTACAGTCCACACCAAGAAACAGAATGATATAGCCCAGTTAAAGGAACAAGATAAGCCTCCAGATGACATAAAGGAGTTGAGACAACCAATCATAGATGTTCAAACAAATCTCCTTAATAACTTCAATGAGCTGGCTAAAGAAATTAAGTATATTAAGAAGATATTGGATGAGCGCAAAGAAGAATTTGAAAGCATACATAGAAAAATAGCAGATCTTATGGGAATGAAAGGTGCAATAAATGAAATTAAAAATACACTGGAATCATATAATAGCAGATTTGAGGAGGCAGAAGAAAGGATTGGTGGGCTTGAAGAAATGGCCTCTGAAAGTGAACATACAAAAGAACGGATGAAAAAAAGATTGGAAAAACTTGAACAAGGTCTCAGGGAACTAAAAGATAGCAAGAGAAGTGCAAACATACATGCATTGGGTGTCCCAGAAGGAGAAGAGAAGGGAAAATGGGCAGAAGGAATATTTAAAGAAATAATGGTAGAAAATTCCCCAAACCTATTGAAAGACATGGATATCCATGTCCAAGAAGCATGATGTACTCCCATCTGGAAAAATCTGAATAGAACAATTCTGAGACACATAGAATGTCAAATGCCAAAGACAAAGAGAGAATTCTGAGAGCAGCAAGAGAAAAGACATGCAAAACATATAAGGGATACCCAATAAGATTAAGTGCCGATCTCTCATCAGTAACCATGAAGGCAAGAAGATAGTGGTATGGTATATTTAAGATACTTGCAAGAGAAAAATTTCCAGCCAAGAATCTTATATCCATCAAGATTGTCTTTTAAAAATGAAGGTGAGTTTAGAATATTCACAGATAAACAGAAACTGAGAGAGTTTGTAACCAAGAGACCTGCTTTGCAGGAAATACCAAAGGATGTGTTACAGCCTGAAAAGAAAAGACAGGAGAGAGAGGTCTGGAAGAGAGTCTAGAAATGAAGATTATATCAATAAAAGTAACTAAAAGTGTCAAAAGAGTGATGAAAATAAAATATGACAGATAAAACCCAAATATTCAGGAATAAACTTAACCAACGATGTAAAGCACTCGTACTAGAAAACTACAACTCATTGTCAAAAGAAATTAAAAGAGACCTAAATAATTGGAAGAACATTCAATACTCATGGATTGAAAGACTAAATATCATTAAGATGTCAATTCTACTCAAATTGATATACAGATTCAATGCAATCCCGATAAAAACTCCACCAGCATTTTTTAAAAATAAATGATTGTCAAATTTACTTGGAAGGATAAGGGGTCCTGAATAGCTAGAAACATCTTAAAAAGGAAAAGCGAAGTTGGAGGACTCTCATCTCTGGACTTGTTACCTAGCTAGAGGGTAAAAACAGCATGGTACTGGCATAAAGACAGACACATAGACCAATGGAACCGAATTGATGGTTAAAAAACAGACCTTCATATCTATGGTCAAGTGATTTTTGACTAGCCTGTCAAACCCACCCAGCTCAGGCAGAACAGTACATTCAACAAATGGTGCTGAGAAAATTTGATATCCATAGCAAAAGAAGGAAAGTGGACCCCTATACAAAAATTAACTCAAAATGGATAAAAAACCTAAATATAAAAGCAAGAACCATAAAGCTTCTAGAAGAAAATATCTTCAAGACCTGGTGGTTGGTGGTGGGTTCTTAAAGGAGATAAGAGGAGGACTGAGATGGACTACTGATATTTAATGTATGTAGAAGTTTTAATTAACTTTACTGTAAAAGTGTGGAAATGTACAGAGTTGATGGTAACACATTATAGTGAGTAACAGCTGGTTTATAAATGGGGATGTGGCTGAAAATGGTTGTCTAGGGATGTAAATGCCAATTGACAGAAAGCTAGAGAATAATCTAGGGACTGAATAGCACAGTAAACCCAGAGGTGGTTGAGAATAGTAGTTGATGGTACAGATGCAAGAGTGTCCTTTGTGAGCTAGAGCAGATGTATATCAGTATTGCAGGGTGGTGGGAATGTGGAGAAGCATGGGAAAAATACAACGGGAGTGACCTATGGAATGTGGCATCTATGCCAAAGATATACTGTGTTGATAATGGGGGAGTATGGAAAAAGTGTGCCAAATGTATGCTGTGGAAATGGTAATAATTGGATGATATTACCTCATAATCTGTAACAAATGTTCCACCATGGTGTGGTGTGTTGATAGAGGGGTGTTGTTTGGGAATTCTGCACATGTGCATGATTGTTTTGTAAGTTTACAACTTCTGTCATAAAAAATATATTTAAAAAATAATAGTAGGGTGGGTTGGGGGAAAATACACCAAATGTAAGATAAGGACTATAACCTGTAGTAAGATTTTGACAATATTCTTTCATAATTTGAACAAGTGTCTCACGACAATGCAAGGTGCTGGTGGAGAGTTGATGTATGGGACCCCTGTATGACCTTATGAATGTTTGCTTTGTAAGTTCCTAACTTTTACTATACACTTTTTGTTTATGTATGTTCATATATAAATAATATGATAATAATAATAATAATAGGGTGGGTTGGGGGAAATACTTTGGTTAGCAGTAATATTTTGAGGATGCTTTTTAATCATTAATTAAACATGTTTCACAACAATGCAAGGTATTGGTGATGGGATGAGGTATGAGAGTCCTGTATGATGTTATGTATGTTTTGTAAGTTCATAGTTATTATTATACACTTATTGTTTATGTACGTTTATGTATGAGTGGTATATTTCAGTAAATTTTTTAAAAAGTTATGCTGGCAAAAATTGTGAGATCAGAAAGATTTTCTATAAGGACAATGACTTTTTCAGAAGGCTATATGCAGCTGAAACACTGATGAAATGTGTTATTTCACAGATGACTGACTGCAACCATGTTCGCATGTTTTTAAAAAAAATACAAATTGTTTTATCAGAGAAATTTCGAATCCATTACCAAAAAGAGAAAAGTTCTCTCAGGTGCAGGAAAGTACGATAAACATTTTTGATATAGTAACTTAGATTTCTACTCTGTCCTGCTCCTGATCCTTCAGCATAATTTAAATAAACAGCAGTCATTACATTGTCAGGCAATTCTGCCTTATGATGTTGGGAGACTGGCATAGCAGAAAGGCACCAGGAAAAGGTATATTACCTTAGTTTTAACCAGAACAAAGCCTCTTATTGGCAGCCATAGGACCTTGGGCAAAAATCACCCTGGGCCTCAGTTTTCCCAATGGCTCTTTTGTCTATTCCATAGGGTAGAGATGAGAATCAACTAACATACTGGGTGTAAAAGTACTTTACAAGCTACAACCTGCGAATTGTATGTCAAGATTTATTATTTAGAAACTCTAGGAATATTTAAATTATTCAGAGATTCTGCTCCCTCACACACGATTAACAACTTAGTTTACAAAACAGAATTTCACACAGATGACGTGTTAGTTCTGGTAATCCAGAAGAAGAAAATTCAAATCTAAAACAAAGAGGAGAGTGGTAATAGGACAAAATTGCAATGTTTGAACTAGGAACAAGCAATAAGAAGCACTGGAAGTAATAATGTGATGACGTCAGGAATCTGACCTTGTTGGGAAGTCCTTTCGAGGATACTGCATTGGAACAAAGAGGGTGGGTATTGCTGGGAAAGACAACGGCCAGGCTTGGTGATTCTCTTCCCAGTGCTAAAATGACTGCTCTTTTCCCTTCCCTTTGAACTATGTTGGCTTATTTGCCCCAAAACTTTCTAATTTGGCTCAGTCGGCCACTGCTCGGCCCTGAAACACCTACACAAAACTTTAACACACTGAAGAGCTTGCCCAGAAAGGGAGCCGGATGAAAGGGGATAAGGCAAAGCATGAAAGTAAACAAAGAACTAGGAGCTAAAGCCAACACTTAGGAAATGGTCAGAGCGATATGACTGGCTTGCCCGTAGGCCTCTGACACCAACCTTTCTGCTTATGGTCTCTGTTTGCCCATACGGCACGAAGTGATTGAGCGTCTGTTCCCATACCTTATTCCCTTCAACTAGAGAAACCCTGAGAGGAGACAAGAGCACAGGAAGAGTGTATATCCAATCCAAACTGTGAAAGCTGTAATTTAAGTGTCTTCCTCTCCTTTCTTTAACTTCAGGGAGGATGGAAGAAAAGTGGGACAGACTGAACAATAAATATACTGACAAAGCAAATGCCTTCGTCACAACACGTATCATATTTTGACAAGTTTTGCAGGCCTTGAGGTATAAGGGTCTCATTTTTCATTCTGTTGACTTTAATTAGGCTCACCAGTTTGACAATTTATTGCTATTATCAGTATTATTTTTTAAAACCAGTATTCTTAAGCCAAGTTCTCCCAAACTCACCCAGCTCAACTTCACACATTTTAAGAGAAGATGCAAGCATACATTTTTTTGGTGACAGTTTCTAGTACCAAGTCAACATTGTGAATATAATGAGATATAGTACAGCAATAACATATCAAAGGTTCTTTATAAATGGCTCTTTCAAAAATTCATAAAAGATTTGAAAATGAGCCAAAAGATTTCAGACTGTGAAAAAAAGTGAAATATTGCTCAAAAAGATGAATTTTAGAATAAATTGGAGGATGTCAATGAGCAAACCACAAAATCTTGGTCATTTGTCCAATTTTCAAAGGGGCTGTGCTGTCTGCTAGTTACTATAATGAAGGTTCTCAGCATTTTTTTAGATTTTTGTTTTCCTTCCCAATCCGGGCAAAATATTATATATTTTCCAAAGCAAAGGCTCAGGTACAGAGGGTGCAGTGGTCAAATATGGGGAAATGTCATCCCATGCTTCAAAAACTTTTTTTTCCCCAGAACTCTTAGTCTTAGGGATTGGAAGTGTTTTGAGAGAAGCACCTCAGAACACTACAGAAATCATGGCTGTGTTGGAAGGGGCTCTTCTTGGCTATGGAGGTGCCTGGCCTTCTAGGCAGGTACTTGGGCTCCCAAAGATACACATCCAGAGTAGGCATCAAAGACCATGGTCTCATAATGCATCATTAAGATGTTCGAAGAACCCCTGCCAAAGAGTCCTGCCCATTTGATTTGATCCAAGGAGTTCACAGATTCAGTACTTTAGTTTAGTTCCAATTCAGTACTTGGTTGGATCCTTGCTTGGGGAGGATGTTAAGGTTTGCAATCAGTCCTTGACAGGTTTTCCTTCACTCTTATTTTGGAATCTTCCAGGTTTTTCTTTGAGGTCTCCTTCTTTATGTATTTTCTAGGAACTCTTTTAGTTCTTCTTAATATTTGTACATGGAGGCTCTTTGGACTTGGACTTAATACTTAACACCCATTGTGGTTTCCCAACTGGGACCATGAAACATTCCAAGACCATGATAAGCCACGTCACCAACACTGACAATTCATATTGACATCCAGGATGGTGTATAATTCCAATTTCAAAATACATCAGTATGAACACAAATAATATGATTAAGAAATAAATCTTAATACCACATGAAAAAGAATTCAATTTTATCTCTTGTGAGTAATGCCAGGCTTTCCTTTCACAATAGCAAAGATGACAGGTCCCTGAAAGGAGGGCGAGTCTACTTAAACATGCTGGTAGATGTCCACTGGAAACAGGGATGCCTGGACAGTGACCTTTCCTTCTCCTCTATCACATTTTTTGTCATGTTGTTAATACATTCCTTTCAAGGAGTGCCACTTGAGACCTACTAGTCTCTCTTATTCTGAAGAGGTGTTTGTCTTTATAACCTATTTTTGGAATAAGGAGGAAAATGATGAAAGTATTTATAATTTTCTTCTTTGGAGTCCCTAAAAGATAAAGAGGTCTGTGTTCCTCAGAGGAGGAGAGGAGGAATGGCTAGAGTCTCTGAAGAGACAGAGCTCTTAGGAGGTGCCAAGTGGGATGAGCCAACACTTCTGCCAGCTCAAAGATCTTGGTTTGGACAGGTGACCAGAGAAAGAGAGCTGCATACCTGTTTGAGTTTTCTTCATTAGGCGTGACCTGTAGAAAATGCGTATATGAATAACTGTTTAGCTGAAGTGCCCACTTGCCAGCAGGGTGAGATCTGAGGCATCATACTGATCTTGAGTCTCCTTTCTGGCCCAGCATAGGGCCTGCCATTATCCTAGTTCTTCAGCCTTTGGGATAGGTAGTGATTTCCCATGGCTGGCTGTATATCAGTCATCTGGAGAGGATATTTCATAATGCTGATATCCGGGTTCCACCTTGGACCTATTAAATCAGAACATCTACAGATGGAGCCTGGGTATTTGCAATTTTTAAAAGTGCTTCAGATGATTCAAATGTGCAGGCAGGGTTGAGAACTACTGGATTATTCCATTAATCTCTTCTACTGAGCAGAAATATTTTCTGGCAGAGGAAATGCATGTAAATCATCAAAATCATTAGCACCTTTGCTGGAAGCATGCAGCAGATGAGTCTAGAGCTAGTGCAGGCAGGCTGTGGTTGATGAGAAGGGAACAGGAGAAGATCAGTGGAAAATGTGGGCTCTCAGGGGGCCTAGGAAACCAAGGTGAAAGTCAAGGAAGATTTGAAAAAAAGAGGAAGAAAGTCACAGTGAGACAAAATTCACCTATTTCACAATTTTGCCAGGGCTGGCCAATTACTGGAACAAGGTAGGAGGTCAGGAGAGGGGGACTGACTGACTATTTCTGGTTTGGAAGTCAGATGAAATAATTCATTATGGAGGCTGAAAACGACATTGGCAAATAGTTACCCTCAACATTTGTTTGGGTTTGGGCATACCACCGGGGAAGACCCACCCAGGGTCCTTTTTATTTTCAAGGGAATGACCGGTCATTAGTCTAACATCGACCAGTAGCAAGAAAGAAATTTATTTTAGCCTAAAATAAAGGCCGGATAAAATTCCTTTTTGGAGTATGGTCCTCAATTTTAACCGTCCTGGTAGCTAAATCAGCCTTTCTGGGAGTAATTCAATGCAGGTTAGCAATTTATTTCATAAACTATACCAGTGCTATATTGTAATGGCAGGGTAAAATGAGGGGCTTTATGGATCCTACTAATAGCTGAAAAATCATGAAAAGCAATCATAAGCAGCACAAAGCAGAAAGCTGAAAGAGAAAGAGTCCTGCTCTCCTGAAGAGAAATTTTAGAAAATCAGGACTGTGCATTTCAATAATGTAGTTGTTGGAAGGTAAATTTTCTTTCCATTAATATCAACTCAGTTTGTTCTTGGTCTTAACTTACTTTTATCTACTTGTTTCTCTCCATCTATAAGTGAGGTCATTGAAAGCAGTGATTTAAAGATGCATTTATAGTAAAAATATCATCCCTGAAACAGGATGTGTCTTAAAATAGACAAGGTCTTATATTTGGAGAAATAGAGTAGCTTACCTAGATTTTGCCAGTTTCCTCAGGACTTATTATTGCAAAAGCTGTGACCTGTCCTTTTTACTGGCTTCTCCCTTGTGGCAGCTTTGATGGTTAGGCTCATGTGTCAACTTGGCCAGGTGATGGTGTCCTGTTGTTTCATTAAGGCAGCAATAGCTTGATTGTTACTGTGAGGACATCGCGTGAACTTAATTCATCAGTAAGTTGATTGCCTCTATGGTTGATTATATCTACAATCAACTGAGGAGATTGCTTTCAACAATGAAAGAAGTCTCATCCACTCAGTAGAAGGCTTTAAAGAAGTCATAATTTCAACAGCCAGAAGAGAGAGTTTCCATCTTTACTTCAGCCAGCCAGCTTCTCCTGGAGAATTCATGAAGGACCTTCACTGGCGTTCCCAGCTTGCAGCCTGTCCTCTAGAGTTTGGACTTGTGCATCCCCACAGTTGTGTGAGAAAATATTTATCAAAATCTCATAATATTTATAGATATCTTCTGTCAGTTATGTTTCCTTAGAGAACCCTGACTAATACATCTTTGGTACAGGGAGTGGCTCTTGAGAAACAGAATCTCAAGGCTGAGATTTCTAAATTAGTTTTGGGTTTTTGGAATTAGTTCTCTAATCTGATTAGATAACAACAGCACTAATGATTCTATTTCCAATAATCAAGATGGCACTAATAGTCCAGGGCATGAGTTGGCAATAGAGATATGCAAAATATCACCACTGGATATGGCTTATCAGAGGCAAAGCTCTGAGCAAGAGTGTTTTTGACACCTTAACAGGGTTTTGTGGGATTAAAATGTATAATGATGCTGGCTGGTTGTTCCTAAATGTGCTGAATACAGTTAAAAAAGAAAGGGATGAGCTGAAGGCTTAAAATTTACAACTTAAGTGCCACATGATGAATGTGAAGGTTTCTATGTGTGCCCTGAAAGAAAATCTTATTTCATGTAGCTGCAGACTTGAGATTTCTGAAAACCAGACTCAGATTCTCATTGTGTAAGTGAATGAATTACAGCATAAACTAAATTCCAGAACTTGCAGGGTGTCTGCTTTTAAAGTAAGGGAATTGATTGGAAAGGAATGGGATTCTGAAAATTGAAATGGGAAAATATGGGTTGATGATGATGTGGGTGGGGACATTGAAACCCTATATTCTTCTGAATCTTTGCCAGATAAAACTGAAATGGTCTGCCCTGAGGAAGCAGCCACCCAACTGTCAGCCTGACCTGAGGAATCTGCCACTCAACATCCACTTGAAGAGACTGACTCTGCTGTGTGTTATTAACCTGTTACCACCTTCCCTGAGCAAACAGCCTCCACTCCTCTGTCTGAAGAGGTTGATCCTATTTCACCAGAAGAAACTGCAACAGGATGACCAGAGGTAATTGACGTGCAAGACACTTCTAATTCTTCTCATGACCCCTCCCCACCACCCTCTTTTCTTCCAGACCTATAACTAGACTGAAGTCCCAACAGGCCCTAAAAAGTTTGATACAAAGTGTGACCAATGAGGAAGTTCGATATACTCCAAAAGAGATGCATGAGTTTTCCAATTTATATAGACAGAATAAGGGGAATATTGTGGGACTGTGTATTAGTGGTGCAGAATAATGGTGGAAGGAATATAAAGTTGGATCAGGCTGAATTTATTGATATAGGCCCACTCAGAAGAGATTCTGGATTCAATGTTATAGTAGAAGGGGCTCTAACAGATTGTTTGGGTGACTGGCTGAAACATGGACCAAAAGATGGCCAGCATTACCTGAGGGTGAAATGCCAGACTAGAAATTCCCTGGTATAATATAAATGAGGGGATCCAAAGACTTAGAGAGATTGAAATATTAGAGGGAATTTATCATGCAATACCTCCTCACCCACCCCAGGAATGTCCAGAGGACACACCTTTCACCAAAACTGTGAGGGATAAACTTGTGAGACGAACTCCATCTTCCCTGAGGAGCTCTATGTTCTCCCTTCTCTGTAGGTCAGATATTACCTTGGGAACTGGGGTCACTGAACCGGGATCCTTAAACACCTTGGGGATGATTGGATCATGGGTTGGCAGAAGCCAAGTGGCAGCACATAATCACCAAAGACAAGGTGGATGTGGCTACCAAAATGAACAACAGGCTCAAAGCAGCAATCAAAATCATCTGGTCGCAGAGACCTATGGCATTAATAGATCATGAGGTACCTAGAAGTACAAAAGATGAACAGTCTACTAAATTTTTACTTAATCTGTATAAGCAGAAGAGTTTTAGGTCAAGTGGATAGAGTTTAACTTGAATAACAGAAACAGAGAGTCAAGGCCCCCTAATCAATTCCCAGACTTAAGACAATTTACAGACCCAGAGCCCCTTGAATGAAGGGGAAGGCTGGGTCCCCTTGGGGAAGGACCCTGTTACACTGCCCAAAATTTTTGCTAATTTTCCTCCCAGGTTTCCCCAAAGAGACTTACAGCCTTTAACCAGGGTAACTGCATTGGGGAAAAGGAAATGATCAGATATTTCAGGGATTATTAGACACTAGCTGAGAAGTGATATTAATTCCAGGATAGATCCAAAACATCACTGTGGTCTAACAGTCAAGAGTAGGGGATTATGGAGGTCAGGTGATCAATGGAGTTTTAGCTCAGGTACATCTCACAGTAGGTCCAGTGGGTCCCCAGACCTATTCTGTGGTCATTTCCCTAGTTCCAGAATGCATAATTGGAATAGCAACTGGCATAATTCCCAATTTGGTTCCCTGACTAGTGGAGTGAAGGCTATTATGGTAGGAAAGGCCAAGTAGAAGCCATTAGAACTGCCTCTACCTAAAAAAATAGTAAATCAAAAGCAATACCAGGTTCCTGGAGGGATTTCAGAGATTAGTGCCACTATCAAGGACTTGAAGGATACAGGTGTGGTGATTCCTACCACATCCCCATTCAACTCTCCTATCTGGCATGTGCAGAAAACAGATGATTTTGGAGGATGATAGTGGATTATCATAAACTTAACCAGGTGGTGACTCCAATTGCAGCTGCTATTCCAGTTATGGTTTCATTGATCAAGCAAATCAACACATCCACTGGTACATGGTATGCAGCTATTGATCTGGCAAATGCTTTTTTCTCAATTGCTGTTAGTAAAGACCACCAGAAACAGTTTGCTTTTAGCTAACAAGTCAAGCAATAGACCTGCACTGTCCAACCTCAGGGGTATGTCAATATTGTCCACAGGGACCTTGATCGTCTCTTCCTCCCACAAGACATCACACTGGTCCATTATATTAATGATAACATGTTGATTGGACCTAGTGAGCAAGAAATAGCAACTATTCTAGATTTTTTGGTAAGGCATTTGCATGTCAGAGGAAATCCAAAAAAATATATAGGGCATGTTGAGATATTCCTTCTAAAGTGAAGGATAAGCTGTTGCATCTGGCTCCTCTTATGGTCAAAAAAGAGGCACATTGTCTAGTTGACCTCTTTGGATTTTGGAGACAACATATTCCTCATTTGGGTGTGCTACTCTGGCCCATTTACCTGTGACCAGAAAAGCTGCTAGTTTTGAGTGCGGACCAGAAAAAGAGAAGGCTCTGCAACAGGTCCAGGCTGCTGTGTAAGCTGCACTGCCACTTGGGCCATATGATCCTGCAGATCCAATGGTGCTGGAAGTGTCAATGGCAAATAGAGATGCTGTCTGGAGCCTTTGGCAGGTGCCTATTAAGAATGACAGCAAAGATCCTTTGGATTTTGGAGCAAAGCCCTGCCAGCCTCTGCAGATAACTACTCTCCTTTTGAGAAACAGATTTTGGCCTGCTACTGGACTTTAGTAGAGGCCGAATGCTTAACCATGGCCCACCAAGTTTCCATGAGTTTTGAGTTGCCTATCATGAACTAGGTGTCGTCTAACCCAACAAGCCATAAGGTTGCGCATGCATAGCCTCACTCTATTATAAAGCGGAAGAGTTATATATGAGATAGGGCTTGAGCAGGCCTGAAGGCACAATTAAGTTACATGAGGAAGTGACTCAAATGCCATGGCCCCCACTTCTGACACATTGCTTTCTCCTTCCTGGCCCACAGACATGGCTTCTAGGGGAATTTCTTACAAGCAATTGACTGAGAAAGAGAAAACTCGGGCCCGATTTACAGATGGTTCTGCATGACAACCTCTTTCTGGGACATCCCTGAAGGACAGTGTAAGGGGAAATCCTCCCAATGGGGAGAACATTGAGCAGTGCACCCTGGTTCTTCATTTTTCTTGGAAGAAGAAATGGCCGGAAAGGCATTTGTATAATGATTTTTGGGCTGAGGCCAATGGTTTGGCTGGATGGTCAGGTACTTGGAAGGAAGATTAAAAAATTGGTGACAAAGAAGCCTGGGGAAGAAGTATGTGGATAAACCTCAGTGAATTGGCAAAAATACGAACTTATTTGTGTCCCACATGAATGCTCACCAGAGGGTGGCTTCAGCAGTAGAAAATTTTAATAATCAAGTGGATAAGATGGCCTGTTCTGTGGATAGCAGTTGGCCTCTTTCTTCAGCCACTCCTGTCATTGCCCAATGGGCCCATGAACAAAATGGTCATGGTGGGTGGGATGGAGGTTATGTGTGGGCTCAGCAACATGGACTTCCACTCACCAAGGCTGACCTGGCTATAGCCATGCTGAGTGCCCAATCTCCCAGGAGCAGAAACCCCCACTCAGTCTCTGACATGGTTCCCTGAGGTGATCAGCCAGCTACTTGGTAGTAGGTTGATTACATTAGACCACTTCCATCATTGAAGGCATAGTGATTTGTTCTAACTGGAAAACGTACATATTCCAGGTATGGATTTGCCTTCCCTGCATGCAATGCTTCTGCTAAAACTACCATCTGTGGACTTACAGAATGTCTTATCCACTGTCACAGTATTCTGCACAGCATTGCTTCTGATCAAGGAACCCACTTCACAGCAAATGATGTGCAGGAATGGGTACATGCCCATGTTATCCACAAGTCTTTCCATGTTCCCCATCATCCTGAAGCAGCTGGATTGACAGAATGGTGGAATGGCTTTTTGAAGACTCAGTTATGGTGCCAATTAGGTGAAAATACTTTTCATGGCTGGGGAAATGTTCTCCAGGAGGCTGGGTATGCTCTAAATCAGTATCCACTCTATGGTGCTGTTTCTTTCATAGCTAGGATTCATGGGTCCAGGAATCAAGGTATGGAAATGAGAGTGGCACCACTCACTATTAGCCCTAGTGATCCTCTAGAATCATTTTTGCTTCCTATCCCTGCAACCTTAAGCTCTGCTGGCTTACAGATCTTAGTTCTAAAAGGATCAGTGATTCCACCAGGAGACACAACAATGATTCCATAAACTTGAAACTAAGACTGCCACCTGGCCACTTTGGGCTCCTCATGCCTCAGAATCAACAGGCAAGGAAGGATTGTTGTAATGGCTGGGGTGATTGATCCTGACAAGAGAAAATAGAAATGAAACTATACAATGGAAGTAAAGAAGAATTTACCTGGAATACAGGAGGTCCCCATAGGGCGTCTCTTAGTATTACCATCCCCTGTTATTAAAGTCAATGAAAACATTCTCTATATTAGAAACCATGCATGTGTCCCCAGACCTAGTTTTTCTCCCTAGGTCTGGTTTTTAGATTGCTGGTGATAAACCAAGCTTGATTTATTATGTGACCACCCTGTATGGGAAAAGACTGTAACTCTAGGTATCTTTGGTCAACCTTAAGAGATATAGCAGGTGGGTGGATGTGGCTCAAATGGTTGGGCGTCCGTCTACCATATGGAGGGACTTGGGTTCCATCCCCGGGACCTCCCGGTAAAAATTAAAAAAAGAAAAATATAGAAGGTGCGCGGGCCACTGGGGCCTGTGAGCGAGTGCGCTGTCAAACCCCACAAATGGGTTCGCCATCAGGCCCCGTGCATGGGTGCACCGCCAGGCCCTGTGAGTGGGTGAGCCCCCCAGGCCCCGCGCATGGGTGCGCCATCAGACCCCACTGAGCCACGCAGCAAGATGATGACGTAACAGGAGAGTGACACAAGGGAGAGCCAAGATGAGACACACCAAAAAAACAGAAACTGAGGTGGCACAGGCGGTAGGATGCCTCTCTCCCACATCGGAGGTTCTGAGGATCGAATCCCGGTGAAGACAGGAGGAGAAGGATGAGACAAGAGGGCAGGAAACAGACACAGAGAATTGCCCAGCGAATAGACACAAAAACAGCAAAAAACGGCGGGGGGGCTGGGGGAGAAGGTTAAAAATGGATAAAAGTAAATAAATAAATCTTTTAAAAATTTTTAATAAAATAAGATAAAGTCAATGGAAATTTTCAACAGCCCAATCCAGGCATTACTACCAATGGCCCAGAATCTTCAGGAATGAATATTTGGATCACCCCACAGGCATAGAACCATGGCCAGCTGAGGTACTTCATGTGACTCAAGGAACATGGAAGGAGTAATGGAAGAAGGTACTGACAAATACGAACTATGACCACTTGACCAGTTATAGAAACAAGGACTGTATTGGTTATGATTATTTCTTCCCTGTTTTGTTTTGAGTGTGTTTGTATATGTACACAAAACAAATATCTTTTTCTCTTCCCTATCTTATCCCCTTATCATATGATATAAGTTGTAAGTATTTAAGTTATATAATATCAAGTTTAAGAGTGAATATTATCCAAGGACTTGTACCCTATTCCTGTTGTACACAGGACAGTTGAGTATTGTTAGACAAAAAATATGACTGTTACTGTTTTTTTATTTAGAGATTAAATTTTGTTTAAATTGATGTGTATGGGTTCTAAGTTGTAAAGGGGTGGACTGTGATGGTTAGGTTCTAGTGTCAACTTGGCCAGGTGATGGTGTCCTATTGTGCTAAAGAAGCACTGGCCTAGGGAAGCAGATGTGGCTCAACCACTTGGGCGCCCACCTACCACATGGGAGATCCTGAGTTCGGGTCCCAGTGCCTCCTAAAAGAAGATGAGCAGATGCCACGTCCTGCCACAACAGAGCTAGACTCTGCCCCCACTGCAACAAGCGGAGGACATAACCAGCAGACACTGCAGCCCACAGGCAGTGGATGTGGCTCAGCCCGTTGGCCACTCACCCTCTCATGTGGGAGGTCCCAGGTTCAGTTGCCGGTGTCTCCTGGAAAAGGCGAGCAAACAATGAGCAGACAGACGAGTGAACCATCTCGGGGAAGGGGGCTGTAAAAAAAAGAAAAAATAAATAAATCTTAAAAAAAGAGAGAAGCTCTAGTCTGATTGTTACTGTGAGGACATTTCATAAACTTAATTCATCAGTAAGTTGCTTGCATCTATGGTTTATGACATCTACAATCACCTGAGGAGATTACATTCAACAATGAGAGGAGTCTCATTCACTTGGTTGAAGGCTTGAAAGGAGAAGTGATGATTTCAACAGTCAGAAGAGAGTATTTCTGTTTTCACTTCAGCCAGTCTTTATACCAAATGCCATTAAGGAGCAGACTTTGGCTGAAGTTATCCCCAAGTAACAAGAAGAAGAAAGTTGAATGACTCTCTCTGGAAGCCCTCCTTAAAACAAAGAATTGACTTACTTTTCATATTTCAGAAACACTTATCTACAGTTCAGTTTAAAAGCTTAGAATTCTATTAATGTTGAGCACAAGGACCTAACAGGCTTACCAGGAAAATGTCCTCACTGAAGTTTGAAGTCCTTCCTCAGCATCTGTAGCCATCCAACTTCTGCTTGACACCACTGAAGAGGACCTCTTTCTTGCTGAGGCCAACTGTCCATTATTTGATAGGTCTAGTAGTCAGAAGTCTCTCCCTAAGAAAATACACAATGACACTCTAAGGGAAGTTCAAGTGTTTCCAAGGTCTTCAGCCTTCCCAGGGTCATCTGTTCCTATAAGAACGAAATACCCCGAATCCAGGACTCCATTCTCTGAACGCAGGAATCCTGTCCCTTCTTAAGCACTTCTGAGGAACACTGGGAGTGCTCAGATTCCACTGGTGGTCACTCTCACTTTTACTCCACATGCCTGCTTCAGACATCTTCCATCATTTTCTAGGAACTCATCTTGGTGCTCCTCTCCATGCTGGTCTAGCTCCCTTAGTTTCATTCCACCTCATGTTTGGACACTGATTCTTCTCTTAATCCCTAAAGCGTAGCGTAAGCAAGGCTGTGATGTTTTTCAAAACTTACTAAAAGATATTTGAGTACAATATAAGAGAATTTACATGCAGGAAAGAAAAGCTTAAAACTGGATGCCATGGCTCCCTACTCCCATATCCTACTGCTGCCTCCCTCCCTTGCCCACATGTCCAGCCACTGTGTTGGACTCACTTTTCTTAGAGGCCACTTTGACATTTCCTCTTCTCCCCAAGCCCCAGTGGCCACAGTTACCCCTCTCTGCTCCTCCACCCATACCCCTTATAAGAATCTTTCAAATATGCCCATAATGAAAATAGTCTTTTATGTTAATAAGGAAACAAACTAACATCTCAGTTTGAAGCATTTGTACTCAGAATATTTCCCAAAGTTCAAGGATAACAGGTACATGATGTAAAACTTCAAGAAAATAATGTCATAGAAGTGGAAAAAAGAGAGCCTTTCCCAAGAGCAAATTACCTATTTTACCCTTAGAGACATAGGAAATATATTTCTGGCTTTTTAACCAATAGCAGTTTCCTTCCAATTCAGTAGCTCAAGGCTTCAGAAATATCGGGGTCCAGTCACAGAGCCTGCCACTGCAAAGATCACAAATGTGTAACAATAATGGATGTGTGAATATGTATATTTAGAGGAAAATCAAAACATGAAACAAATGCTATGTCAGAATGGTGATATTTAGAGTATATATTATTTGAATTTTCCTTTTATAATTTTAAAAAGTTAGTTGAATTCTAAATTAAAATGAAATTCTTATTTTGACTTGAAATCTCCTTCCCAATATTTGCCACTTTTGATTCTAGTTTACCCTGAGCCATTAGGATTAGATCAAGGGTGATCCTTGTGGTGGGTTAAAAGGCGTTGATCCGTTGTGGGTATGAACTCATTGTGGATAGGACCTCTTGAAGTTATTATTTTTCATTAAGTTGTGGTCCAACTGAATGAGTAGGGTTTTAACCCAGATTCAGGGGGGCCTTATAGAGAGAACGAGTAAGTCACAGAAGAAGAAAGCAGAGGACTTTGCCGTGGGATGGGAGGGAATGATAAAAGCCAAGGAACCCAAGGGTCTGCCGGCTGCCAGCACCACAATGCTTCAGTCTTTCGGGGAGAAAGCCAGCCTTGCTGATATCTTGATTTTGGTCCTCTCCTAGCCTCAAAACCATGAGCCAATAAATTCCTCTTGTACAAGCCAAACCTTTGTGTGGTATTTGTCAGAGCAGCCTGGCAAACTAAAACAGAGGGACTTAAGACATTCAAGAGATGACTAAGCAGTAAAGGGAAGGAAAAGTAATTAACTTCTAGGACTGTGCATTGTATCATTGGCAAGCTTTCTACTTTTGAGAATAGTTACTTGCTCTGGATCTCTAATTCTCTGAAAATTTCACCAATTGATTTTTTCTGAGCTTTAAGAACCACATGAAACAAGTCTACTCCCTCTTGTATGTATCAATCCATCAAATATTTTAAAAGTTACCATATTTATCTTCATTCCTTTCTTATCCAGGATAAACTTAAAAGTTCCTCCAACTACTCCCTATACAGGATTTCCATATCCCTCACTAACATGATTCCCCTTTTTGGGATTCCTGCAAAGCCAAGGACTGTGTTACACCCTACAACAGATATGGGACTATCCATCATCAGTCACGAAAAAACATGTTGATCAGTGGAATCATTTATCCTGTGTGTCAATATCTACTATAGAAGGTCAACCACGTTCTTAAATGCTTTTGCTACAATAAAAAGTACAATCCCATAGATGTACTATTTTAGAAGATATACAAAAAAGAAAATAAAGGTTTGTTTCCTTTATCTATTTTTGTATTGTATGAATTTTTTTTCAATGAACATATACTAATTTTGTAATTTAAAAATCCTGGTTCAATGAGTTTAGCTGTTAATGAACGACTGTTGCCATCTATTAACCATCTTAGACTCTTCTAACTGCTGACAAGGCTCCAGGGTCTTGCCATGAAGTTTGTTTCTCTGAGAACACTTTGGTCTTGGCAACTATCATGACAGGCAGGCCTTGCTGTGCCCTCTCTGAGTTACAGGATGGCCAATGTTAATGGAATTTAAGTTTACCTAGTGTATGTCCTGAAGGGTGGATTATAGAGGCTGTTACTACAAAGTTAGCAAGGAAAAGAAGACCTGGGCAGCAGACACTTGCTAGGAAACCTCAGAAACAGGGCTCAAGATACATCCAAAGTCTAAATCCAGAGGAGCAATATGAAATCAGAGAACACAGCAGTAGTGAAGGTCAGATCTCAACCATGTGATAAAGAACTGGCAAACATGCAAAATCTCACTGTTCTTGCATGGTGGTCCACTGAGTCACAAAGTAGGGGAAATGTCAATGCTTGATCACAACGTCAGGCAAAGTAGCCAGGAGAACAGACATGAAACATCAGCAGCGAGAAGGTCTTAGATGAGGCAGGGAAACCTATTTCACACTCTTGGCCGAGGCAGGAGTTGGTCTGGAGATGGGGCCAATTTCTAGCACTTGTTAGTGAGAGAAAGAAAGGCAAGTGGCTTAATTCCTGAACAGTGGCACCAGAATTAAGGTCAGCTTCCCAATGGAAAGTGACAGTAAGAAGGATAATAAAATGAGAATGGGGATAGTTAGAGCAGCAAACTCACGGCTGGGAAGCCGTTGTTGGCAACCTTCTCTATACCAACAATTTCCAGTCTGGTTAATGGGTCTCTCCATCTTGTCAGATGCACCTTTGGTAAAGGGTGTGTGGGGAAATAAGCTGGGAAATGCTTCTTCTCCCATGTGGAGAGTCACAATGTGCATTGCCGTACTTAAGGCTCTGAGAAGTCCTGCAGTTAAAAGGATGTGTTTCATTTCGTTTACCGAGCAAATGGTTGTGAGTGGTCTGTGGGGAGCATTCCACACAGGCTGCTTCAGAGCCTCAGATCTCTCCATGTGCTTTCCTTTCCTCTACTTTTGTTTTCTTTTTCCCATTTCTCTTATATTCTATCATTTCCTCTTCTTCCTTTTCTTTTTCCTTGTCTTTGATTCTTTTCTTCCATTCCACCCCTGAGGGGGGGGGATCGGGGGTGACGGGCGTGGAGGACGGACGCGGCGCAAAGAGAAACGACCGCGGAGACGAGGCTGATGGCGCAGGTCTGTTTTATTCAGGAAACGCAGCACTATTTATAGGGTAAAGGGGGAGGTGGCGGTCGCTGATTGGCGGCCGCAGGGGTGGCGGGAAGATCGGGCGCGAACGGGGAGAAGGGTAGGGATTGGCGGGTTTAAGAATGAATGGTGGTCAGGGATTCGCGGGTTCTCCACGCCGGCGGTTGAGAGACGCGGGCTTTTCTCAACTCGGGCGGTTCTTCATCTCGGCCTTAGCGGCCATGTAAGGGAAGTTGGGAGGGGGCAGGGGGATAGGGGGCGGGTGCCGGGGTTGATGGAGTGCCGGAAGAGTTAAAGGGAAAGAGATGTTTTCTATATCCTACAACATTTCCCCCTTTAAATTTATTAGTAGAGCCTTGGCTGGAAAACTGTTGAATGCTACCATGAAGGTCCCCTTAGGCGATCTTTTGGCATTAACCTGCTGGGGGAAATAGAGGCCTCGACGATTTTTATTTTGGAGGGGGGAACTGTGCCTGTCTTAGGTTCGGACCGCGCTGAGCTGGCTGCTGGACCTTACCCGTCATGGGAGACTGTGGCAGCTATTGGTCGGCAGCAATTGATCAGGTTACTGTCAGCAGCAATTGGCCAGGTTCCTGTCTTAGGTTGATCCAGCGGCTTAGCCGCAAGTGAAGAGAAGGGTCCTGTTACCCATTATTGACTAACCAGTTCAGCACCCAAAGAGGCATATTTCTCAAGGAGCTCAAAAACGGCCTTTATTATTTGGGCCCTCCTTTGCAGTGCTTTGCCTCGCACCCAGCGGTACCAACCATAGCATAAGCTAGGAGCATGTTTTTGAGTAGCATGCTGTTCCCGTAGGAGGGGGTTTATATACCTTCAGGATAGGTAGCACTCGAGTTTTAAGTAGCCAGTTGACTCCACATTAGTTGACTCCACATTGCCTATTGTCACGGCACCAGCACCATCTCCCCCTTTAAATTTATTAGTAGTAGAGAAAAGGGAGAGGTCAGGGTGCAGGGCTGGTAGGGATAAGGAGGCTATAAGGATAGGGGCGAGTGCTATATAGAGTATTAGATTTCACCCGTCATCGGAAACCGTAGCAGTTGTCAGCCAGGGCCCTTGGCGACAGTCAGCTGGGTTCCCGTCTTCTGTCTGCGGGCAGCGCAGCACTCAAGGATGGAGATCTGTGGACTAAGTGTTAGAG
>JAQZBX010015055.1:0-37942 GCA_029593785.1 Cabassous unicinctus
GCTTATGAACAGGGTAAAGTGACTGGTAGCTTTCTCTGCTTATGCATAAAAATGAAGAGGTGGCTCTCATTTTCTCAGCAAATTAAGTAAATGGAACCAAATGCCTGTACCTTGTGTTTGTGATATGATTTACCCTGAACTTCGCCTCCTCTATTTTCTTCCCACCCTCACTAGAAGACTCACATGTAGTCAAATATAAATGTAGACTTAACCAAGGAAGAGATTTCTGCCACTTAATGGCTCACTTTGACTTTGCTTTAAATTGTCTTTAAGACTTTAAACTCAAGCCAAGCAATCTACTGCTTGAATCAGAAGACCTTTCCAATATGATTTTTCCCCCATTGGGGGCCTAACTCCTTAATTCCTTTTCTGAAGCTGGGTATAGCCAATTTCCAATTTGCAAAACCAGGGGATGTTCCCAAGTTACTTCCTTTTCTTTTCAACAACACCTTCTTGGATTATTATTTGCCAATGATGTAATGTGAAGGGATAGAAAATCTACTGCTTTGAATACAGTTTGGTGGAGATTAAATATTTTCTGATGAACTGTAAAGTAAGCACTTAGAAATGGAATTGGAAGAAAATTTTTCACACAGAGGGAAAATGTGTGAAAATTATTTTTATTGTATTCTATCTATTGCTGCAGTATTTTGAATATTTGCCAAACTGTGTGAATAATTAGAGTGGTTTAAAAGCAAAATAAGTTCATTTGGCTTTGTGTGAGAAATAAATTGATTGTGCATGACATATTTCTTCTTACATTCTTACACAAATAAATATAGCCCAACCAACTGAAAAAATGGCTTATGTGATCTACCACAAGGCAGTCCTAGATTCATAAAATTGTAGATTATGCTGAGGTTTTCAATCCACCACTAATTTAATAGCTGTGACAAGCATAGTATGGTAGGCTGCCTTAGACTAGAGAAGTCTCAGGTGACGGACCTGAATAAAAAGCAAATTTAATAAAGAAACTCAGTATTTGATATGACTATGACATACATAGGGCTTTTGTTCCTCTGGTTTTGGCAAATGTACAAGCAATGCTGTTGATTCAAGATCCACAGCTACAATTATTGCTAAGATCACTTAGAAGTGCCAGTGGTTGCTCCTGAATATCATCTTATTGCATTGTGCTCACTGGTCAATTCCTCGGGTGAACTATTTAATCTTCTTTCATTTGAACTACATGACTGAGTATTCCTGAGGGGCAGCTATAAGGCATACTTGCCCGTGGTTGATTGTCAACAAAGCCTGTTGAATGTACTAAAAGAAACCCTGAGAGCTCTCATGTTGCCATGTGCATGTCACGAGCATGGACACATTTGGTTTGTTAGGCCATGGATTTCCATTCAGCTATGAGGGTGGACATTGAGGTGGGGAATTCTGTTTCAGGTCAGCCATGTACTCCTTAACCAAGAAACTTGAGAAGGCAAGAATGACCCTGTACCCCTTATATCCTTTGCTCCTGATAATTCTATGGTTAGAAATAAAATTTAGGAAAACATAAAGCAAACATAGTTCAAGAATTGAACCTGAAAGACAAGAAGGGTGATTGTATAATCATTAGAAGCAACTAACTCTGATTAAGAGATTCATGTGAGATTCAAAGATGAGCATCACATACTGCATTTAACACAGTTTTGGAGTCAGATCTGTTCTTGAATCCCGGCTATACTAACTGCTTGCTGGCTGAAATTGGGCAAGTTGCTTACTGTTTCTGCACTCTGGTGTCTTCATTATGTATCATAGAATGAATATAGTAACACTAACCAGGAAGATTTATTGTCAGGATTAAATGAAATAAGGTTCAACAGCTAGATTAGACTAGATACTTAGCAAGCAGAAGCTATTAGCTTTCCATTAATAGCAGTGACAAAGTTAAGAAAATAAATCCCTACCAAAATTTGAATAAATCTGCTCTTCCTAAACCTGGAAAGGCTGTTTAAATGGATGAAGAGTAAGGAATATCTATTATATCTCTGATGGGAACATCATATTTCAAAGCTTATATCATTGCAGGCAGTCTCATGGGAGAGTAATCCACTCTGGAACTTAGTTTAGCCAAAACTCTTTTTTGTGGATATTTTAATCTTTCATGTTGTTAATCATCTCTGTAGATGGGGAACTTGCTGGAGATTTATTATCTTAATGGGCATGTTTTGCTTATTCTGGCAATCTGAGGCAATTTCAGTGAAAATGTAATTCTAGATATCATGAAAAACAAAAAAAAATACACATAGATTGGAACTCCAATAGTAGCCTTTAATAAAATCTAGGCAGCAGCCTGTCACCCAAGCTTGAAATCCTGTCAGAGAACAGGGAATGAGTTCTAAGTCGTATTTCCTTTGTGACTCAGCTGAAAATATTTCTGTGGTTCCCTCAAGACTAAGTGCATCTCATGATCTTTACTGGCTGTGCATTTGATAATATTTTCATATTTGTCCTTTTTTTTCCCTCGAGGGTTTTCACATCTTATACTTCTTTTCCCCTTTCAGAGTCTTCCTTATCCACAAAGCCTATTCTTTCCTTTCTTGTATTTAGCTCCATAACCTTCTCTCTTCCATCAATATCTATGAAAACTCATGGTACTGTGCTGTCAGCAAACTCCTGAAATTGAGATTTGGGGTTTATAATTCCATAGTATGAGTTCAAATTTCATCCAGCAATAGTTTATTAAATTGAAATATGGATGGGAAATTATTGGTTAATATTTATATCTTAACTCTTCACAGCGTGATTTACTCTAAGTATCTCAACATCTTGCAAAACACAAAGAGGAGTGGATGAAATAACCAATTCTATCTTGCCAATAAGATTTAAAATAATATGTGGTTGAAAGGAAGGTATAGAAAAATCAAAGCGTTACTTGAGTAAATCACAAAATATATGTCTGATTTTTTTTCATGCAATGTGTTTATGAATGTTTCTAGAAAATGCAAAACTCTAGGACATTATAACATCTCTAGGCTCTTTTCTGATCTTGAAGAGAATACATCTTCTCTTTAATTTTAGTTGATTGTTAGAATTATTAGCATGAAAAGCACAAAGTTGCTAAATTACTTCCCTGTGATCACATAGAACATGGCAGAAACTGTTAGGAATAGAATTGAGGACACTTGATTTATAGTTTTTTGCACTAATTATTAAGCACATATCCTCCCTATTAGCTATACAAAAGACATATCTGGTGTCACTAAGTAAACTGTGTGTTGATCAGGCAGAAAATGTGCAGCACAGTTTTTCTCCTTTTGCTGTCAGTGAGTGCAGTGTTTAAGACTACAATTTTGGAACAGAAAAGATTAGGAATGCCATGCGGTTGTTGCAGCTACACCAGTCTTGGAGCCCTGGAGAGTTGAAGAGAGGAAACCTCTCTGGTTAGATGAACTTACTAACCAGCACAAGCTGAAATTTCATCCCCTGCCTATTGGCACATCCTATGGAAATAAGGATCAATTTGGACATGCAAATGATTTAAAAATATGTATATTATTATGATTGATTTTATAATGCTGTCATCTATTTCCAATTCAACTCACTCTTTTTAGTTAAAATAATATGTGGCAGTGAGGCTGTGAGAAGCCACTGATTACAGGGTACGTTAACAATAATACCCCAGTTAAAGTCTGGTGGTTTGTTAGAACAGGGAACACCCTCAGCTTTGCTTTGAGCTATTAATTAACCAACCAGTCATTAGCTGCTGCTAACAATTGATTTAGAAAGAATTATTGCTTAAATAGCAGGAGGTATTTAAGTGGAAAATAAATTAAAACAAAGAACTGCTGGATCCTGAGAAAAAATAGGAGTTCTTGAAATATAGAGAATAGCTGCAAGAGCTCTGTAATTATCAAGTGATAAACAATCATTGAGAAGCACATTCCTTTATTTTATTTTATTTTCCAGAAATAGCAACTGTATGTCTTATAATCAAGGACCCCACTGTCTCTACTAATTGAATGATCCAAAATGAGTGATGTTATCAGAAACATAACTGAAGTAGTAAATTGTTGTTTTAGTAGGTTACCAAAAATATTTTGATGGATCACAACTATACTGCCTTGGCAATGCATTATGGAAATTTAGTTTAGAAATAAGTTTATGAAATAAACAAAACAGCAACAGCAACAACAGGGATGGAAATGTTTCTATAACTCCTCAGCTGAATCATGTTGAGTTTAATGCATAGTTTCAAGGCTACCATTTTCAGCCTCTATTTGTCCTTGTGCTGGATTATTTTAAAGGCACTAGTCCTCCTGATCATTCTTTTTCTATTATCTTTAGAAAGGGTATGCAGGGGTTACTGGTTTTTGCTGTAACACAACAATGAGAAAATTAATAGTAACCAAAGAAACAAAAGGAAATCTGTAGTATATGAGTACATTGGTTTCCCTTTTAACTAAAGTCAGCTTTAGGAATTACCCTAACCAATAATCCCAATATTATTTAACCAAAAATAAGTTTACCTGCCCTAAATTTCAGTCAAATTTATTGAGTCAATCTCAATAAATCTATGAGAAACTAAGCATGCCTTTCTCCCTGCCTAAATTGCTAATTGACCAAGATCCCATGAGCAATTTTAAGCTGAGTGTTAGAGATCAGGTTTTCCTAAACTTTAAGATGTTTGTTTTGTCCAATCTTTAGATAAGAAAAGTAGGTTTCCTGGAGTTTAGTTGTAATATAACTTTATGCTGGTAGATTTCATAAGTTCTTTAGACTGTGAGTAGTGGTTCTATCAGAAGATATCATGCTACCTTAGAAGGATTTTGGAAATTTGTGTTTGGTTTTTTTTATCACAATACTGGAGGATGGGTTGCTACTGGACATTTAGTAGACAGAGGTCAGAAATGCTAGATGTACTTGTAATATGAAGAACAGCCCTGCTAGACATTCTGTAAGTGATAATTTTATTATTGTACTGAACTTTTATATCTATATAAGGTATTCCTTATACATTTTAATACGTACTGAATTTTCCAGGAATGCAAACAATGAAAATGAAGAGATTGTTCATTGTTCTGTCTGAAAATTTACCAAGAGTAATTTTCAATTTTAGAAACTCACATCACTGACAACAGTGCTATTTTTGATATTAAAGCTGCCGCTGATACATAAGCCTGCTTCAGTTTCCATTTGTAGCTGCCACAGTCAAATATGCATAGACAGTCCTTGCTTTGCAGAGCACTGTGTTAACTGAAACCTGTGCATATCTGAGCTGTGTTCTCACTTTGTTTAGTTCTAGTATGCATGAGTTCCAGTTAGCACAGTATTATGCAAAGCAAGGACTACCTGTAATGAGGGAAATTTGTGATTTTAACAGACTGACTTAGAACTTAGCATTATGAAATTAGTGAGCAGACAACATACAGGAATATCCCTAAATTTCATTAGTTAAATCTGTTTTAAAAATTCTTTTAAAAAAGTTTTTACTATCTCAGACTCTTTAAATGTTGAAGTCAAATGCTAAGAAATGTTCAAAAGTTACATTAAATTTATTTATGTTTCAGATGCTTGTTCACTTGACTATGGATTCCTGTATTACTTTTATTTTTCCAATCTATCCTCAATATCAAATTGCCTGTTGAAGAGTAGGGCATCCAAGATCTTTTTTTAAATCAACATACAGGAAATTTGACTCCATTTTTTTCTCTTTTGGTGTATAGCAGAAGAATTTTATCGCATTATAGATTCCATGTAACCACCATATAGTCAGAATATAGAACAGTTCCATTACTCCATAAAACTCCCTCATGGAGTCCCTTTTAAGTCACACCCTTCCCCCACTCCAAATCTCTGACAAAGAGTGATCTGTTCTCTGTCATTCAAGCCAAACCATTGTGTGGTCAGCCATGGAAAACTAAGACACCTCTCTTATATCCTTATTATATAACTAAGTTGTATTAACTTTACAGCATAATATTTAGCTTACAGAATATCAAGGAGAAGAGTGAATATTATCTGAGGACTTGCATCCTCTTCTGGGGAAAGGTTAGTGTACTTTTGGTTGTTTGGAGGACAGTTGTATCATGTTAAGCAGATGTATAACTTAGTTATTGTGTTTATTTGGAGATACATATGGGTGCCAAGAACATGAGGGGTGGACTGTGATAATTAATTTTATGTGTCAACTTGACTTGATCAGATACTGGTCTAGTTGTTACTATGTAGGTATTTTAGAGATGGGATTATCATCTATAGTCAATTGACCTTAAGTAAGGGAGACTATCATCCATAATGTGGGTGGGCCTTATCCAATAAGTTGGAGGTCTTAACAGCAATAACTGTGGGTTCCAGAAGGCAGAAGAAATTCTGCCTCAAAACTCAACATCCCCATCATCAGAATTTCTAGCCTTTAACCTTCCCTATGGAATTCAGAGTTGCCATGCCCTACAATTGTATGAGCTAATTTCTTATAATAAATCTCTGTATATTATCCTATTGATTCTATTTCTCTGGAGAGCCCTGACTAATATAGTTATTAAAGAAGTAAACAAGGAAAAAAAATCTCAAGGACAAATAAAGTCTATGATGGCATCAAACAAGCTTGTATGAACAGAGTGGGTGTACAGTAAATATTTGTCATCTCAATGAAGGGGGCTATCATTAAATATTGTCCATGGTGACCTTACTGTGATCTCTCCATAAATCTTCTAAAACCCATACTTTATGTGGTACAAAATTGTTAATTGGAGGCCCTTCCTTGTCAGGTTGGTTTCTCAGTGAACCTAACAACTGTGGATTAAGAAATCTTTTTTTAAGGGCTTACATGTTTGAGTGGCTGGAGAATAGGGAGTACCATATTATAAATCCAGGCATAATTACACAGCTATATAAGCTATATAAGTAATATTTACTGAGTCCCTACCATGGGGCAGGTGCTGTGCTTAATGCTTTATAAGTATTTCTTATATAATCCTCAAACAATTTTATGGGATCAAATTAGCATGTGGGAAAGTTAGTTATCAGGCCAGGTTGACTTAACCCTGAGTCTATGCTCTTAATCGCCAAGCTAAACTTACCCAGGTTGTCTGGGTGAAAAGGTGATTTCATTTTTACTTTTGTTCTTAAACATATTTACATGTCTAGCACCTTCTTCCTAGTACAGGGTATCCTTTACATGTGGGCTGGATTCTGATTTTGGATTTTACTCTAATGTTTATAAGGTCAAAAGGTTCAAACTCGTAGAAATTAATTTATCCAACAGTCTTACACTTCCTATAGTACTGTCCCAATCTTCAAAATCTATTTTCTGAGATTGACTAAGAAATTTTAACTTAGCCATGTTTAATACTTAGAGGTAGAGAACACCACTAGAAAACCAAAGTGTTTCATTATGCCTATACTTATGAGAAAAAACAATAGAATAATATGTGCATATTTTTTCCATTTAAGAAGGAAAATTATTCATAAAGAGGTCTTCTGAGATTTGAATAATAACCATTATTAGATTTTTGCTTATATATGATGTTTTGATGAAATATTTGAATGTGATAACCCCTGAATTAAATTTTTATTCAAATGGATGGCATCATAATGTGTAAACATATTTCTTTGAAAACAGTAAGCAGTAAGCAGGATTTGAAAGAATAAATCAATAGAGATATAAATAAGTAAACAATAAATTGTTCATGAACAGTATGAACAATTAAAGCAATAATATGTCAACCAACAGTTTCTTTCACAAGCTTCCACAAATTAAGACCAGCTCAACCAAAGTCCCACTAATATTAGCTTAATTCTAATTTAACTACTTGTGATTTCATATGAAAGTCGTACTTTGGCAAACTTTCCTTCAGTTTAGGAGCATCTTCCCAGTGTTATGTTATTGGACTGGGATTCAGCCATTTATCTGAATTGACTGCTGCAGCTATAGTTGACAGCTGGTGGACCTTGGGGGAGTATGAAGTCAAGGAGTTCACTCATACTGCATGGGTTATGTGAAGGTACAGACTAGAGACATCAGTTTTATCCAGTATATGAAAGAATAATTTTTTAATGTTAAAACAAACTGATATATGATGAAATAGAAAGCAAAAGTGGCATAGATTTTTATAGACATAACAGGACATCAAAAATTTATCACATTTGGAATGACTAGATTCAGGGTTCAGTGAGTGGGAAGTGGTGATTATTGCCATTTTGGAAACAATCAAGCTTATTGTTTAAGATGCAGACTTAGCCAGACTGCCAAGGTTTGAATCCAGGTTTGGTTATTTCCTGACTGAATGTCCTTAGGCAAATTATTTAACCTCAGGCTAGCATCCCTGGGTCTCAGTCCCTCATCTCTAAAATGGAGATAATAATAGTACGTACCTCATGGGCTTGCTGTGAAGATTACATGGGTTAATATTTGTAACATACTTAAGACAGTTCCTGCGACATAGTAAGTGCTGTATGTGTTTGTTAAATAAATTAAATGAACTCAGAACAATAGTCATAAATGTTTGAGAAAACTGAATTGCTCTCAACATGGGGAGAACTGAATCTGAGGATGTTTTGATGCCTGAGACCCCATTTTTGCTGCTCCTATTTTGCGTCCCTTTCTTTCCCTCACCTGGTGACATTGTTGTGACTATATTTATACTATTACCCTCACTGAGCACTTGAACCCATCTTTGGACTTCAAATCCTCTGTTCTTTCAGTTGTCCCATATATTTCAAAGGAAATAAGTGCATCTCAGAACAGTGTTTCCCAAACTTTAAAGTGTGTCTAAATCACCTGGGGGTCTTATTAAAATGTAAATTCTGATTGAGCAGGTCTGGGCTGGATCCTCAGATTCTACAACTTCTAACAAGTTCTTAGGTGATATCCCTGTGGCTGGGTTCAGGACTACACTTTGACTAGCAAGGTGCTAGTGTATTTTACCATCTAGAAAAAAAATATCTTACACCAATTTAAAAATGTGTTTCCATATCTGGTTCCAGGCCCATATAAGGTTATCACACAGTAATGAGGCTGATCGAACCCACTCTCTCTCCTGCCCTTCAGTAGTTCATGATTATGAGGATATAACAATGACATTTTAAATGCCCACCCATCTGCTCCTTTTCTGGTACACTCTGCTGGGAGGTGAGAAGAGAATTTTGAAAACTTCGCCCCCAAGTTGATTTGCTCCATGAACATTTGAAAACAGAATTGTCAGAGTATTTGTGTTCCAGGCAGAGAACCTTTCCTGGACTCAGGAGCATATGGCTACCCTGTTGGTGGTATCCTAAGTGGGTGGGAAAAGTGTGATTCTCTGAAAGCCACACACAGGACTTGCCAACCTGAGGCAGAGCCCTCAGCAGGAGCAGCAGTGATGGGAATGGGACCAGGAAGAGAGCTGGAGGAGGAACCTACTTCCATGTGCAGTGCTGGCAAGTTGGGGCTCTGCCCAAGGCTGAATTATTCATACAATTCAAGGGGAAATGTTCACAGAGAATTTCCCTATGGAAAATTCGCAGGAACACTTTTTCCTCCCTCTCCACCCCCTCACAGAATTCTGTGAGAGCACACAAACAATGTTGTGAGGGTAATGAACCCATAGAATCATCATTAGTTTTTCAACATTTAAAATTACGTGCAATAATTGGCTTTTCCCATGTTTGTCAAGGGATCAGATGCCAAAAACCTCTTCCCAGGAAAAAGTTTTCTTCTTCCCAGGAAAAAATTGAAACTTCATCTTCAAAAATAATGGTTTACTTCAAAACTTAAAAATGTGAAGATGACAGTGCAACATTACAGTATACCCTTTTTTATGAAAAAACAGAAATTCAAAAATAAAATCCAGGTTTAGAAAACATACTGCAGGGGATTAAACACCTTCTATGCAATATGCTAAACCTAAAATAATATTTTCTTTTCTTGAGTTTTTGGCCTCCTGGGTCTGTCTGCCCAGCGTGACTGAGTCTAGGGAATAATAAACATTGCCAGGTGGTTGTTTATATGTAAGTGCCTCAGGCTAATGGGCATCTATGTCCAGCAAGTGCCATCTGCTGCTCCTGGCAGTGACCAAGACCACAGGCTGAAGTCTTTCTTCAATACCTTGACTCCTGGGGCCCACCCAGCAGGGTGTTGGCACAGGTGACTTGGCCACAGCTTGCTTCCCCTATCCTGCCATCTGAACTAATACCAGGAAAATCTGATTCATATCCCAGCCTCTTTGACAACTTGCTCTGATTATTGTTGTCTTTAAAATGTCCAAGAATGTCAGCCGTAATGCAAAAGGCCATGTCCAAAAAAGGCCAGAGCAACACACAAACCAAAAGCCCTTCAAGCACTTCATAAAACGAATCCAAAGACTCAGGGCTTTCTTGCTGGGGCTCTATAAGAAAGTACGCAATCTGTGTGGCTTAAAACAACAGAAATGTATTCTCTCACAGTTCTGGAGGCTAGAAGTCTGAAATCTGTGGGTGTCAGTAGGGCCTTACCCCTTTCAATGTCCATAGGGAAGAATCTGTCCATGCGTCTTCTAGCTTCTGGTGGTTACTGGCAATCCTTGGCATTCCTTGGCTTGTGGAAGTTTAACTCCATCTCCGTCTCTGTCACGTGACTGACTTCTCTCTCCTCTCTGTCTGTCCAATTTCCTCTACTTATAAGGACACCAGTCATATTGGATTACAGCCCACCCTAAACCAGGTTGGCCTCTTAACTAATAATGGCTTCAAAAAGCCTATTGCCAAAGAGGATAATTTCATGGGACTAGGGGTTAGGTCTTGAACATATATTTGGGGGGACAAAATTCAATCCATAACGTGATTCTTGGGTCATTTTCGTTGGGCCACATTCTCTTTATTTCTTCTCATTTTACTCTCTTCTCCTTCTCCCACCTGCACTCCTCCACTGCATGACCCACTTCACCACTGAATTATTTGCTAATGGAGTAGCTTCTCATTAGATGTCTCAGTGCTTCAGGTTCAGTGTTTATAAAATAGGGATTAAAAAAAGCACCCTGTGAGATGATATCAGTGAAATCACTTTGAAAATGGTCAGACATCCTAATATTAGTTTCTGCTGCTGTTATTTGGTTAAGAATCAGTAAACAGAAGCTTTCTCTTAAGAATCCAAGTGAATGTGGAAATTACTATAAGGAGTTGTAGCCTCTAACATTAGTACAGCTACTTACACCCTTTCATATGATGATGGCCATTCTGGAGTAATTACATTTTCTTTGATTTGCTCCTTTCTGCTTTTCTTCCTAACTTTTTTGTTTATCTCTTGCTTCTTTCTCTCTTTTCCCTTCCCTTTCCCATTTTTCCTAATCCTTCTCCATCTCCAATATCTTGCTTCTCTTTCTCCCCAGAATGAACATGAGAAATATTTTGTTAGGTTTGAAGTAAGATTTTTAAGTGATTGAAGGAGTTAAGTGTGGGTTGAGATTGTCCCAAAACAATCACAGATTATGCCTCTCCTATGGTAGCCATTAGTGCAGCTTGCCAAGTATTCCTGGTCATTGCATTCTTAGGATATGGCAGGATTGTACATCCTAGGCCACTTGTGGTTGAGTGGGGCCATGTGACCAATTCAGGCCAATGAGTTGTGAGCAGATAGGAGGTAGGCTCTTCTAGACTGGAGCATCTAATTGCCCATACACGACTCTCCAGAACTATATCCCTCTTGTACAGCAACTGGCAATGCTTAAAATGATACTTGTTCCATCTTCCAGGGCTCCTGAATAATTACAAGGAGTAGCGCTCTGAAGAGACCTGCAATGGACATTTGTCATGATTGAGAAATACATTGTAATTGTTTCAAGACACTGAGAGTTTGGAGTTGTTATTTTTAATTTTTTAACCACAATATAGGTTATCTTATACTGACTGAAGCATCCATTTAACTGTTTAAACTTCTCTAGGAAAGAGAAGAAATGAAGGAAGAAAGGAAGAAGAAAGGAAGTTGCATTTATTTATTACTTCTCTTTGCTGGGCATTTTCACAACAAATCATTAAAATATTCTTAATTATTGGCTCAAAGAATTCAAGTCATATCTACATAAGTATTAAAAAAATGACTTGTAGTACTAAAAAACCATTAGCATTTTTTATATAATGGTCTTTAACACTAAGTAACTTAGATAATGAACAACACTTCCAAGTAGAAGATTTAGATGGGTAAATATGGGTTCTCACAGTAACAATCTAAATCCCAACAGAGAATTTGAAGGGAAATGATAATCATTTATTCATTCCATCATTATTCATTGATCAAATATTTATTGAGCACCTAGTTGGTCTGGTGATAGAAAAACAGGAACCACTATAGAAAAGCCCTTTACTGTATTCAGAGCAGTTTCTCATACATTTTCTCATTTTACCTCACAATAACAAATTGATCACCTTGCTTTAAAGATAAGGAAGCTGAGACTCAAAGAATCAAGTAATTTGGCCATGTTCACTAGGGTAGACAGTAATAAAACTTGGATTTAGCCCCTATTTTTTACACCATAGCACATCAAATATTCCACAGTTTAAGACCTTTGGGGCAAGGTTGGAATTAGAAATCTGGTTGTAAAACATATACTTATTTACATGCTGACACAGGAATTTTTAACTTTCAATAAATGGATGACTTAGCCTTGGACCCCTGAAATTATAGACAACCCTTAGAAGACCCTCAAAGTAGTCAATGACCTGAAAACATTAAGAGCTGTTCTAAAATTATATTCTTATTAGCATAGCTATGAGATAATAGAACTCCATTCCCAACATTTTATGTCCCATGAACTCCAGCATTAGTTGGGAAAGAATAGTTAAATTTTCTTTCTTTTTTTGTATTTGTAAAATAAAATAGATAAAAATTCAATTATAACAAAAAGCAAAGCAGTTTGTTTGAAATATTTTCCCTGTATTTTAGTAATGGCAGAATCAGAGAAGGAATTCTCAAATCAATTTTTTCTTTCATAGAATTATAGAACAGTGGAGATGGAAGAGTGCACAAGAAGTCATCTGACCCCTGACACACCCAGAGAAAGAAGTTATCGAGTCAGTGATAAAGGCTGGGGGGAGGACTCAGCCCTTCAGGCTCCCCTTAGGCACTCTGAATCCATTAGAAGAAAAACTTCCTTTTCCCCTTTTAAAGATTTATTCAAATGGTACATCACAAAATTTTAAATCATTTTACTAGGCATGTTAGTAAATTAGTGTATGTGGTGGTCTGAAGTCGTACTTACCCCAGAAAAGCATGGCTTAAAACCGTATCAATTATGTCTTCCCTACACATGGCTCATCTGTCTCTTCTATACTTGGTGCTGGAGTTTGGAGGTGTATGTCCAAGGGGCTTGAGTCTTTGGGCTGTCCATGTGCCAGCTGGGCCCAAAACCTCGGCAGAGTTGCAGCACCTACTCTACAGCTCATTGGACTCACCCAGGACAATTAACAAGGAGATGATGATGGACAATGACCATCCCAAGGGACAGAGAGAGTCTGCAACTGCAAGCAAGATAGTCCCATTCAACTTCCCCATGGGATATAAAACCCCTCTCAATTAGAGGTAGAGTGGACATCACCATCCCAGAATCCTCAGGATTGGGAAAAGAACTATGGACTAGAATGGACTTACTGTTATTCTACTATAGACATATTGTGATTCTAGCAATGGAAGAAATTACAACATTGATGTGGAGCCAGTGGCCACTGGAGGTTCTGAGGGCAGGGAGATGGGAAAACAGTTTTAATATGGTGTTTTTTTGGGGGCTTGGGAATTGTCCTGAATGACACTGCAATGACAGATGTAGGCTATTTTATATCATCACATAACATGCAGAACTGTGTGGGAGAGAGTGTAGACTACAATGTGAACCATGGCACATGCTTAATGGCAAAGCCCCAGGAGGTGTTTATCAATTACAATTAATGTGCCACACTAATGAAGGATGTTTATGTGGGAGGGTGTGGGAGGATGTGGGAGGTGTGGGGAGTGGGTCATTTGGGAATCCCTATATTTTTTGTGTAACATTTATGTAATCTAAGTATCTTTAAAGAAATAAAAAAAAAAAAATTATTTTAAAAAAACACAAAAAAGTACCTAATCCATTCCTGTGGGTGTGATGAGGTTATTTCAGTTAGAGTGTGGCCCACTTCAATAAGGATGGGTCTTAATCCTGTTGTTGGAGCCCTTTTTAAGTGTAATGAAATTCAGACAGAGAGAAAAAAAAGCCACAGGAAGTAAGAAGCTGACATTCAATGGAATCTGGAAGAGAACCTCAAGACCAGGAGACACTGCCGTGTGACAAGCCAGCAGCCAGGCCCAGCATGCCACAGTCTTCAGGAGGAAAACATCGCCTTGATGGCACCTTGATTTGGATTTTCTTTTAGCCTCAAAACTGTGAGCTAATAAATTCCCATTTTTTAACCAGAATCATTTCATAGTATTTCCTTGAGCAACCCAGGAAACTAAAATATTGTATGTTATAATGTCGGTCTTTGAACCATTTTAAAAAGTGTTGTATTTGGAGTGGGAAAATAAGAATGTTGATATATAACATTAGCACAACAAAAATGACAAAAACAGTAACAAAACCCTCTGCTTATGTCTTGAGGAGTGGTCTCCATCTGAATTTGATAAGAATGTCATAATCCTTCTCTGTAATACCTATAAATACAAAAGTAATTTACATGTAAACTTTGCATTGTGATCTGACTTATACGCTTTAGTTTAACTGAGAGCCAACCAGAGAATGAAGAGACCTGAAGTTTAGGCCTCGCTCAGCTCATTTAATTGCTGGTTGTGAGGGCTTGGGCCAGTCACTTTACTTCCTGGAACCTCAGTTCCTCATATTTAAATGAAGATATTGAACCCCATTTTCTATAGTCCCTTTACACTCTAAGCAAATCCCGATGGTTTGCCAGTTAAGCTTCTGGCAGGCAACAGAATTTTCCCGGGATGGTTCAAATAAAGAGACTTTGATGAGAGGACTACTTGCAGAATTTTGAGCCAACACATGATGATGGGGCACCCAGGAACTAGCAATAGTGGGAAAATTTACCAATCTTAGGTCTAAAGAGATATAGTTATAGGAACCCAGGGAATGCTGGGACTGTGGAGGAGAGGCCGATGGGCAAGTGATATAGTGGGAGACCTGTGGAGGAAGGCAAATACTGCCAGAAACACAGCTTCCAAACTGGGAGTAGTTGGGGAAGAAACTTCTTGACCTGTCTCTCCTCCAGCCTTCTAATACCTTGTAGATGCCTCTACATGGCCAAATCCAATCAGAAGTAAGAATTCTGGATGATGCAGTCCCTAGAGGTCAGCCTCCCAGGGAAAGACTGGGGCAGAAGGATGGAGAATGGGTCTTTCATGGAGAAAGGGAAGAAAACAGAATAAACCACACAGAGCCTGATATTCAACAAGTTTTCATGATATATTTCTTCTCTTCATTTATAATTCAAGTACATTTCCATGAAATGTTTTCTTAGATCTTCTTTTGTTGTTAACCACACATGACATGAAAAACACATCCATAAGAATAAAAAAATAGTTCATTACGCAGCAATATTTCTGTTATTTCTGCTTTGCTATATTGCCACACTTAGTTACCTAGCTTCTGTTATCTAGCTTGCTGGCAAAGACTTCTTAGACCATTCCCCTCCTAATCTATTCCACAAAATAGCACCTGGCTATCCGTTCTTTACATACCTCTTCAATTCCACTTTGCTAATGATCCGAGCACTGTTTCCAAAAGTCTCTATGAAACCTACCCATTTAAAAAACCATGTCCTTTCCAGGGGGAGGAAATAAAAGACATCTTTGAAATTTAAATAGTTGTAAAAACAGCAAAGGTGAGTCCAGTTTATTCTGATCAGATTATGAGTTTGTCAGGTTTCACATCTCTTGTGGAATCAGAATTAAGTTGTATTAAATCTTGGATTATGCATTTCATTTGTGCCAGTAGGTGGCATGCACAAATCTCGTGCAGCATAGCACTTATCTGCCTGGGAGTCCTTCTATTGAAAACTCCCCACAGGGAGCAGCACAGGCACCAACAGAGGCAGGTTTTCAGAGAACTGCATTTATCTCTTACTTTGACTTATCTTCTGCAAAGATTTCCCTAGAACACAGTATCACTACCAGGTCAGACAGATTCTCCTGCTAAACTGGGTGCCACATAGAAAATCTAGCTTTGAGCATGAGTCAAACTAGAAATACAAATGTCAGAGGACTAGAGAGCAAATGCCATGTATCTTCATAGTTTATCATTAGCATCAATATTCCACATGCCATGGTTTTATTCCAATCCACACAAGATAGAGAAGTGGTTGTCAACAATATAAAGACTAATGACAGAGCAAATGTTACCTTGTCCTTAGATTGGGTAAAAATTACATAGTGGGAATAACTTCTTTGCTTCATACTTTTGGAGGGGACAGAGAGATTATTACTTAGTTGTGGAGACAAATTGAATTTGTACTTTCAGAGGGCAGAGTACACGGCCGTACTTCTAATAGGTGCACTGCAGTTGGCCTTTACAACTATGCAATGGAGTCTAGTCTTTATTTCCCCCAGGTATGAGAGACATCCAGCTTACTGTACATGAATTTTATGACTTGACTAGTGCTCTATCTGCTTCCACAAGTTAGTATGCTCTAAATACTTGTTCTTTCTTAGCCAAGATGGCCATTGGTTTTTGAGCAAAGTAAGAAGAATAGTGATACCTTCATATGTGTATTTTTAAAACAGCGTCTACATTTTGAAAAAGTCTAGTTTGAAATGAGGACTGAATTATTTAAATATGTTTTCCTTCACTTCTTTCTCCAAACAATTATCAATAGCAGACTGTATTGTGGTGGACCTTCCAATCAAAGAACACTTGGAAAACTACGTAAATATTTGGTTTAGTCATGGAACATAGTCTCCTCTTACTTGAAGTGTGCAACATATTGCAGAAAGAGTTTTTTTTTTTTTCTGTTGGTTTACTCTTCTTCTTCTCCCTGCCCCACATGTTTCCTTTAACCATCCTTCCCCCAGATTTTGTACATAGTGTATCCTTTGCCAGGAATGGTTTTCTTCATTCTTCCACCCATTTGAATCTTACTCATTTGAAGACCCAATCCAATCCCCTTCACATTCCTAAAAATTTTCCTGACCAGTGCTGCCCACCAAATTTCTGAATTTTGTTTTGACTTGTAGTAAGCACTAAAATACTTTCTAATATATTTAGATGTTATTATATTATCTCCCGAAGTAGATAGCAAGCTTCATGATTCTTAAGTATGTGACTATATTATTTTTGTGTCTACTATGGGGATAGTTCAGTGCAAATACATGGTAGGTAATGCCAATTATTATTATTTTCCTTTCCTATAATATTTCCTTTTCAAAATTCCCACATTTCCAACTTATTTCTTCATAGCATCATCCTAACCATCTTATTCTCTATGTAATAATGCCTCTCCTTGGCCAAATAACTAATACTTCTTTTTACATAGTTTCTTTCTTTATAAGAACAAAAGAGAGATGAGTGTATCAAGCAGAGAAGTAGATTTCTTCTTCTGCCTTTCTGTGTGAGTGTGCAAGACTGTGTATGTGTATGTATGTGTGTGTGTTTCATTGTTTTTGTCAAGGGTGTGGGGAGAGAAAGAAATTGAGAGATTGAATGGCTATTGTTTGGATGAGGGTGAGGATAATGGCCAGAAATGAAAGAGTGAACCTTTCAGAATCTTTCACTAGCATATAGAGTAACAATGGGTGGAATAATCCTGTTGTTTTTTTTTTCCCCATCAAAGAAGATAAATCAAGCTTTGGATAACAAAATGGGAGCATTTACACTAAATATGATTTTTTGAGTTTTTAAGGAGAATCTAGTAAATGAAGCAATGGAAAGAAATTAGAAAATGGAAAAATTAAAAGGCATGCTATTTGAAAGCCTTTTCTTGTTCATATTTTATAACTACAGACACTGTGCAAGTTCTGTGAAGACATGGAAGGATAGACTGGATATTTTTAAGGTTAGTTATTTATATCTATTAATTAAAATATGTTGTGATGTGAATTTTGTGAGTACAACCACTATTCATAAATATCTGGTGAAAGAGTTAGGTGAATTTTGGAATATGAAATGATAATTTTGCTTGGTTCATAAAATCAAAACTTTGGGATTGAGGGATGTTAACAACAGAGCATCTAGGGAAATCACAATCTAGGAAGGTTATATTTTCTCTGACCTTGAGAATATTCCCATTTTATGTGACTAAATGCCATGTTGGTAATGTGGCTGTTAAGATCATTTATCTTGGTATATACACTTTTGCAAATTTTGACAAAATTTAACATGGCCTGTATCCATCATTGCAAGATCATGTACAACAATTCCAATGCCTCCCCAATGCCCCATGTTCCATCTATTCTATTCCTCCCTCCCACCCCCACCCCCCCAGGACCCATGGCAACCATCAAGCTTTACTCTTTGAAGAACAAGATTCATAGTTACTTGCAACAACAATGAGGGCTTGACATTCTGGCCTGTCCTCCCCTATTAGGCACTGCTTATGCTCTCAAGAGACTCCCACCCCTCTATTTGGGAACATAGCAGGACTCCCCAGGATGAGAGTCCAACACCTTCACGTTCATTGTGTGGGTCTCCACCCACTGATACAACACACTGACAGGATGAACAGTCACATACTCCCTAGAAGCCTGCCCCAGATTCACCCTATTCCACATGCACTCCACATCCAATACCCTAAACCAGTAACCCTCCCCTGCCTTATTAGCCGAAAAAAAACCAAAACCAACATTCCCCAATATTGTAATTTCAACCACATACCCGCAAATCCTGAATTCATCCACTCCTTCCCCTGACCCTCTCCCCAGTTCCATGGCCAGTGTAATCCCCCCCCACCCTACTACCCTCACATGCCAGCATCGCCCAACCCAGTAGCATCACTGCACCACTGTCATGCCCATCCACTGCACAACTATACCTTTCTACCTTATCATAGATTTTTCCCATATGAGCATTGGCTCACACCCCTCTACTCTCTTTCTGTCTCCTGTAAACCTATCTTCCAGACTCTAGCTCTGTGAGTCTGCTCAATTTGCTTAATTAATATCAGTGAGGTCATGTGGTATTTGTTCTTCAGTGCCTGGCTTCCTTCACGCAACATAAGGTCTTCAAGTTTCATCCATGTTATCCCATGTGTTAAAACTGCATTCTTTCTAACAGCTGAGTAATATTCCATTGTATGTATATACCAGAGTTTGCTTATCCATTCAAATCATGGACATTTGGGTTGTTTACAACTTTTGGCAATATGTGGAGGCAGTAGCCTCCGGAGGTTCTGAGAGGAGGGAGAGGGAAATGTAGGTGTAATATGGGGGCATTTTTGGGACATTGGAATTGTCCTGAATGACATTGCAATAACAGATACAGGCCAATATATATCTTGTTATAACTTATAAAATTGCGCAGGAGAGAGTTTAAACTGTAATGTAAACTATAATCCACACTTAATGGCAATGCTCCAATGTGTGTTCATCAATTGTAACAAATGTACCACACTAAGGAAGGATGTTGTTAATGTGGGAAAGTGTGGGAGGGGTAGGGAGTGGGGCATATGGGAATCCCTTACATTTTTTATGTAACATTTATTTAATCTAAGTATCTTTAAAATTAAAAAAAATAAATAAAAAGATTTCAACACACACACACAAAAGATCATTTATCTGACCCACATAAGGAGAATAGTGTTTTACCTGTATCTGAATCAGTTCTTAGCTAAGCATATTTTCATCTATGCATAAACATATCTGTGTGTGTAAGTGTATGTGTGTGTGTGCATGCATATTTTAACTTGCACAATTTTCCCTTGTAAGTTTGAAACCAAATTTAGAATATTTTGAAAATTATATAAATAATTGTTTGTAATTGGATATCTAGGTTGTTGAGAGTATTTCTCTCTAGGCTGAAGGCTAACTTTTCAGATCTAAAAAGAAAAAAAAATCTGGTCATTTACATTTACTTTAATAAGATGATCAGGGCTGCCACTTGCCTCTGTGGAGCCTTTTGCTAATTAAGAAAAGTCACGCTTTCTGTTCAGACACTGCCCTGCAGGTCACAGCTTGGGTCCTGAGCAAGAGTGGATTTTGGCCCCCATTCACCCTCATGGCCTGGTACAGTGTGCAAGCTTTGCAACTATATGCGGGAGCTCTGAATATTAAGATGTTAAATGTCTAAAACTGGAATAAGTCTACAGAAGTTTAGTTTACATTTCTAATCTACAGGGCAGTGTTGTTGATAATTTAAACGCAGCCCTAGGTAAGTCAACCACCCTAGAGAGTAGCAGAGTGGGGTGGGAAACAGGTATTCTCAAACTATTTTCAACAACTATTCTTTTTCAATCATAGGGTTGAGGTTTTGATATAATTCGTCTAACAAAATCACTTGAAATAGGTAAGTAACCATTTATTTGTTTGCATATTTTCACTTTTTAATCAAAGAGACATAACTGCCAACAAAGCTTCTGGTCATCATATGATAATGCTCATTATCCTATTGGATTTAAGTGATTTTTAGCCCAAACAAAATAAACTTGTCTTTTTACTTAGTCTATGTGGTCATGCCCCATGTAAATGAGTGATTTTCACATGGCTTTTTGCTTTTCACATATACTTATGCACCTGAGGATCTGAAACCTTAGTTTAGGAATGACTACTCTGAACTGTACCATGAGTTCACATTAAACTTATTCTGATCTCAATATTGATAATTGATAATCCTAAATTACAGCATGGGCAAAATTAAAAGGGTGAAATTATGGGTCCAGAGTAATTAAGATGAAGTGATGATCTCTCCTATTCTTTGGTTTATGTCCAATGTCAAAATGTTAAGGACATGATAGAATTCTGCCAAAGCATTTTGGTTTATTTTAATTTTTGAGGGGAGAAAGCATTTTAACTACATACCAAAGAGTAAATAGATGGAAACAAGACTTGAATGCTCCTTGCCTGATAAAGGAAAACAAAACCCAAACCAAAAAAAAAAAAACCAAAAAACTGGCCCTCTCATGTTTTTAAAAAAAATAAACTGGAAAGTTTATTTAAAAAAAAAAAAAAGAGCTCCATCATGTTCTAGTCAAGCCATCTGGACCCCGAATGAGTTGATTGTGTTTAAAGGGAGCGAAATTAACTCCTACGCAAAACGTTTGGGAGCATGAATACGCTTTTATTGAACAGTGCTTTATTTTTTTATGGTTTACTTTTTAAAACAAATGTATATGTATTCTAGAAAATAAATATATGCATACGGTGATATTGAGACTTTGTCTTAAATAGAAAGCAGGTATCATTAATAGCTGTTTAAAGATGTTTCCCTATGGAAAGACCTGATTTTTAGTAATAGGTGTCCTTGATTAATCATATTTTTATTATTTCTGTTTAGGACAGATAATGTAGTAATATTTGAAGCAGACATTGACAGTACTCCACCCAGATCCCCACAGATCCCTCTGACTTTTTTCTGTGTGTCCATCATCCTGGCTTCTGTGTGTTTGTCTCTAGAGGCTGACACCTGTGGCTCTCTTTGGAATTCGTCCTTGGCCTAGTGAATTCATGGTGCCTGAATTCACAAAGAACCAGAAGTCCCTGCCGTTTATATGCACTCAAGGAAGACCCTTACCAATGATGGGCTGGTACAGGGCTATGAAAGCTCAGCTCCCTTGCCTCAAATTGGGACAAGTACTGAGGAAAAATTTAGATTCCAGAACTCCCCTGCAGGATAAGGTTGAGACTTGAAGTGAAATTGTACTCTTGCTTATTTTCTTCTTTCATGTCCTGCTACCCTCTTTCCTTCACAGGTTTCTCATGGGAGGCCTTCTTTACTGAATCACTTGTACTCAGAGCCTTGTTTCATGGCCTTCTTCTAGGGAACCTAACCTAAGCAACCTTCAAATTTTATTGAGGTGAAAACTGTTCACAGGCACATGAAGGTTTATTAAATCATAGATACCATATTAATTTCAAGATAAAAATAATTAAGGTATTCCTCCCCCATGCCCTGAACCACTGGGAATCATGGCTGACATCTGGCAGAACATAAAACAAGACAGATTTTTCCCAAGTAGAGCCTCAGGAAATGGTGATAGTTGTTTTTGATTATAGACTTCCTGATAGAAAAGTGGGTACATTAATCCACAAAGGCATAAACGACCAAAATTATGAAATGAAGTAATTCATAGACATTACAAGATCAAAAGAATTAGCCAGGGACCTTATGTTTCCTGTGAGAAGAATGCAATGAGTTTGCGGATACACTGTGAGCCTGGGAACCAGCTAATGTCTGAAAGCAACTGCACTGGAAGGTGACATTTAGGGTCTAGCTCTGGCTCAGCCCCTTACTTGAATTCCTGGGCAAAATATAGTTATCTGGACCTCAGTTTTCTCCTATAAGGGAGTGCACTGAATGATACATGCAGTTTCTTCTAGATTTTAGTTTTGTGATTCTGTTTTACAGTCTTCAACAGCCAGAAGAAATGCTGTAATGTGAAGCTTTGCAAACTGAAGAGTTTAAACAAATGTCTTTACTAGTGAGGTATACCTTCCTACATCTGAGAGCATTTGGTTGGCACTTGTTAGAGCTGTAGCAAAAGGGTAATGGGAGAGTGGTGATGGTGAATTAAATGGTTAAGAGAAAAGGCACTAGATCGCACACTGCTGAAAAAGGAGAATTTTTCAGCTTAATTTCAGTCTCACCAGGAATGTATCACAAATTCAAGACCTTGGAAGACTGTAAAGTCAAGAATGGAAGGGAGAAGGAAGAGGAGGGACAAAGAACCACAACAGCTATCATTGCTGTTTGAAGCACTTGGTAATGATTCCCATTTGCCTCACAGGCCGTTTGCCCCACAGGTTCTGACAGTCACTTGGTGCTATGGCAAAGAGTTTGTTTATGATATACACAGGTGAGCAGTCATGAGGACCTGCCCATTCCAGGGGAAAATCATTATAAGGAATCCATTAAAATGTATAATGTGTGGAAAGTGTGTAGATTATAAGAATGCACAGCTATTGTCACAGTTTATTTATCTATTTACTGGTTACATTTATAGAAGGCACATGACATGTCTTTGTGGGAAGAAACAGAAAGAAATCAAAAAAGCTTTTAAGAGGGCTCAAATAATGGGTTAAAAAAATCTGAACAATTGAAATGGGCTAGTCAAAATTTTACTCATTTTTTTTGTAGAACTTTATTATCTCTTTACAGGCTTTATGCCAGTTATATATAAGTATCTTGCATATCCCAAAGATCCTAAAGTTTGTAACATCAGATATTTGGAATAAATTATGTGTGTGTGTGTGTATATATATATATATATATATATATATATATAGTCATTGCCAATAAACTTATTTTACAATAAAAAAAGAATGGAGGGGATATGTCTGGGGTGATGAAAAAGTTTTGGTAATGAATGGGGGTGATGGTAGCACTACATTGTGAATGTAATTAATGCCACTGAATTATACAGAAAGAAATGGTTAAAATGACAAATTTTATGTTGTTTATACAGTTTTTAGTAAAAGCTTAAAAAGCCTGGAAGGGATAGAGAAAAGGGAGAGAAAACTTCTCTCAGAAGAAAAGGGAAAGTAACAAAAAACAATATGTAGACATTGTTTAATTTTAGTGGAAACATATCCTTAAAGCTGTGGAAATATACTCTAAGGTGTCTCAATTTTCACAGCCTGATGCCATCACTGTGGGAACATCAAGGGAATTTTAAGTTCCCTGTGTTTAGTTTATGAGAAGTGTGTGCCATATTGTGGCTCCTAATGGCTTACTTTCATAATACTCATCAATTCCACAAACACTCAAATGTAACATGATTGAGCAAACCCTCAAATGTATTATATGTTTAAAATATTGAATATAGCTTCAAATTGCCAGTGACAGTGCTGACTCATATTGCCATGGATATTGAGGAAAAGGTTTGGTGGAAGAGAGGTACTCAAACCACTCTCATTTTCACCTTGTTTTTGCTTTCTGGAAAAGGGGTCTGACCAGGTAAAGTCAGTCTGGGGAATAGACTTCCAAAAAGATCATGAGGAATTCTCTTTATAGCATTAGAAAAATTTACAATCAGTGATAATTTACCCCAAACTGTGAAGTAGTCATGATTCCTGAGGATGTAAAATGACTCTTCTGATAATAGGACAGTAGAATATGAACATTCAAAACTATTTTTGTATTCACTTTTATTAAATTAAAAAAAAAATACAAAAGATACAAAGTGAAAATTTCCTCTCTTGTTCCTGTTCCCAAGCCAACCAATTCTCCTCTGTAGAGATAATCAATGTTTCCAGTTTCTTGGTATCTTACAGAGATATTTTATCTTTGTTTTGCACCATCCTTTTTTTCACTTAATCTAAAGTAGAGTTTATTGCACACTGGTATTGAAAAGCTTTCCTTATTTTTACATATAGCAACTTAGCACTACACCCTCCCTAACACCTTTCCCTCCTTTTCTTTTTTAAGGAACTTATCACCATCATTTATTTTTTTATCATCTGCCTCCTCTGACTAGAATGTAAAATCTATGTGAGTAAAGATTTTCAACTGTTTTATTCACTGTTCTCATCTCCTATGCCTAATGGAGTGCCTGATACGTAGTAGACAAATATGTGAATTTGTTGAATGAATCAATATGTTATTTGTTTGCCCCTACATTTTTTTCTGTTGCATCTATTATTTCACCAGTCTCTTAATGAGCATTTAACTTGTGTATAGACTTCTGCTATTATAGACCATGTTACAATAAACATTGAAATACAATGAAGTGGTACGTACAGCAATTAGCCCACGTATTGGTTTATCTTTAGGGAAAATTTCTAAAAGTGAAATTGCCAATTCAAACGATGTGAGTATTTTAAATTTTGATAGAGATGGCCAAACTGCTCTCTTTAGAGGTAATATGAATTTATATGTCGATTAGCAATATATGCATGCATAGGTAAAATTGGATTTGATTTATTTAATGGAAAATTTAGATAATTAAAACTGAAATTAAATATGGTGCTGTTCTCCATTGAAAGCTTAAGCTGGAGACTTAGATTTAATATAACACTAATATATTTTATTCTTTGGTTCCAGGTCTGTGCTGTAGTATAAAATAAATATTAATTCCTTATCAAGTCTAAGAATTCTAACATCTTTAATTTTTAATATAAAAAATGTAATTTAAAAATAAATGTCTTTTGATTGAGCAAGTTGGTGGTGTAAGATGCCCTAGGGTCCCGTTCACCCACAGAATCTTTGAATAACTAGCAAAAACAGGCAGAGCCATCTTCCTCAAAACTCCAGAAAAGAATTAAAGAGTTTGCAGTACTGGGCAAGTGCCAGATAAAGAAAATGCAGCTTTATAAATGGTAGGAGAAGTTTGTGATAACTTTGCTGGACTTTTCTCCACCCCCAACCACCAGGGTGGTGTGGAGCCAGCCTGTGCTCCCATTGAGGGTCACTGTCCCTATTCTGGAGGGAACAGAGTAATCCTCTGTACTTATTGGGGGGCCTATATGTTGGTGACAATCTATTGGGTGGGAGCCTGAAGGACTGAAGCAGGAAACTCATCTCTGGCCCATCCTCCCAGAACTTGCCATGCAGGCAGAAGCAGGCCAACAAAGAAACAGTGGAATCAAAGTAGCCTGGGACAAAGGATTGCTGGATTTAAGACATACAATGAAACACACAGGAGGGAGAGAAAGTCTATTTCATAGGGAGTAGAGGGGACAGATTCTTGTAAACAAGGGACTTCCTAAAGTCATGAGGGAGCACAAGCCCAGGACAAGCCAAGCCAGTGCAAGCCCAGGACAAGATGCAGGCTCAGAAAAGACAGAATTACAGTGCACTTCACTTTCACCTTGGGCTGATCTTCTTTATAGGAGGGCTAAACTCTGAAGGAGAGCATCAGCCAATGAGAACCATTTTGCAAAGGCAGCAAAAGGTGATTCTTAGATGCACTAAAGGCTAAGAATACTGATCTAGTGAGTATTGTAGAATATATCATTCAGTATGATTAAACAGTATTTCTCATATTATGAAATATTTACACTTATCTACTTGTTTATTAAAGTTAATTTCTTAAGATATGAGGTTTTTTAATCATCAAAAGATGGATGGGACAAATAAGCTAGACCCAAAAGGAAAAATACTATACAAACTCACTTATATGAAATAATTAGAATATGTAAATTCACAGAGTTATAAATTATTGTACAGGTTGCCAGGGGCTAGGGTGGGCATAGGGAATGGGAAATTAATACTTAATTCATACAGAGTTTCTGTTTAGGATGATGTAAAGTTTTGGGGAGGAATGGTGGTGATGGTAACACAACATTGTGATTATAATTAAGAGCACTGAATTGTGTATTTGGATGTGGTTAAAATGGGAAATTTTAGGTTGTATATATGTTAGCAGAATAAAAATTTGAAAGCTAAACAAAACATAGTACTGTACAATACAAATAGTGAACTTTAATGTAAACTATGGACTATTGTTAATAGTATAATAACATGGTATTATCAATTGTAAGAAAGTGTCACACTAATTCACAGTGTTAATAATAGGGAAAACTATGTGTATAAGGGGGTGTATATTGGAACTCTGTATTTTCTACATGATTTTTCTGTAAAACAACTACTCCTTTAATAAAAAAATAATTTATTAATTAAAAAATAACTGCATTATATTCCAGCATTAAAATAATTTCATAGAATATTGCCAAGGAAACTTTTGGTTTTGGGGGTTATTGAATATATTGATTACTGAAGAAATTTAGAAAGTCAAACTTCTACATTTCACTGTATTTTATGTAAAATTTTAGACTTCAGTATAATCAGCTGGGAATATATCTTTTGCCTCATTTCTGTTCATTATTCTAAAAACCCTGTTTATTCCAATGTTAAATACTGTTATGTGTTCAGAACAAGAGTGGATATTCAAATGTTAGAAGTAGTGATGCAAAGTGAAAAAATGAAATGTATTACGTACAAATGCATAGGCATTCTTACTGAAGCAATTTGTCTAGTTTTTGTATCAGTTAGGTAGATTAAAATATTTAATTAACTATGTCAAAATGGAAGTAGAGTTAAAAAATTGTGACTGGGTGAATTTTACATATGTAAGATATTCCTCAAAAGCTGTTTTTTTTTAAAATCATGATTAAGAAATTCTCATTCAGAGAAGAAACTTGTTGAGCATTGTCACTTTACATGTTCTCCATTCCCCTCCAAAGAAAATGGATCTTGTTAACCTGGAGTCATTGGAGCAAATATATAATACTCTCTATGAGCCATGCTGGAAATGGGTACAAAGGGCCATTTAAAACCAAACATGCTTTCTCCTAATGCTTCAAATAGCACTATTTCCTTATATATAGCACAACACCAGGCTGCCTGAGAGATATCTAATTTTTGCCTTGGATATAGACAATGAACATGAGAAATGCTTACAGAGACAATCTAAAACACCTTTAAAACTAACTAGTTCAAAATATGAAAAGCAAATATTTGGTGTGAAGATCTATCTAATAAAGAAATGCCCATATTCATTTTAATAGACACTAGAACATTTAAAAGTTACTTCTACCCGTGTTTAGAAAGAATATCTAGTAAAGTTCAATAAAAAATTTTTGTCTATGATTGATTGAGTTATTGGTACAACTTTAGTTTTGTATGGTGTGTCTTCCTTAGAGAGAGGATTTCTGAAACATGAGCAAAGGCAAGGTCAGAACTTAAATGGCTGTAGGACTGGCCAAACCCCAAATGTCTATGACTTGGTAAACCCAATAGAATTTTCAAGGCTCCAAAAGTAGATGTTAGAAAGAAAATATGGTAGGTGATTCAGTGCATGTCTGTAACTCAGCCGTGATGGATCCAGAAAAGCAAGAAATCGAAGTCCAGGAAGATAGTGGATACCAGAGCACTGTAGCAATGTTTAGAGGGATTCGTTTCAGAGACTGAGGTGAAGAGGCAAGATTTCTGATCAGAGCAAGGCAGAACCTCTTTTGTCGAGAAATTGAATGACTAAAGCAGAGATATGCAGAATTGAGAGTGCAGCTCATTAAATATGAAGAAAAGACAACTTTAACAAAATAATTGCTAATTCCTTGTAAGTAAAGTCTTTACTTTCTGCCCATTTTCAACCCTCCCACTAACCATTCCCCACCCCACTCTGTTTTGTTCCACCTATTCACACTACTGGAACACAGTCATAGTGTCTGTACATCTTTGGCTATTTGACTCTATGTAGCCCCAGGTTGTCTTCCTCTGGATTTTGCCCAATCCTGACCCCCCTCATTGTGATTCTTTGGATACTGGAGTCCAACTTTGAATATTGGACTTGGTGCTGGATTATCTTCTCTTGACCCACTCTTACTCACTGGGGGTGGCTTAAAATCTCTCTGTTTTTTGGACTCCACACACCTATAATTTATGTCTTGGTCTCATTCTCTGGACAGTCTTCCCCCTTCTGTCTCCACTCTCCAAGCCAGAGAGTGCCTTTTCCCTGGCCACAAAGAAAAATCAATATGGCAGGCATTAAAGCTCTGGGGAAATAGGGCAGGGACCCAGCTATTGTGTAATCTGTCATTGGCAGATATTGATGCAATTGCTGCTGCTTATGGCTCAGGAACTAAGCACTGTGCTAAATGCTTTCCACAGATTTTTAAATGTATTCCTTACAAATCCCTAATGAGTTAGGTATGCTATTATACAAATTTTACCAAAGAAGGAAAGTGAGGAACCTTGCTCAATGTCACATAGGTAGCAATCTGTAATGCAAGCCAGGCAGTCTGCCTCCAGTGCCCACAATTCCAAACTAGGCCACAGGATCACAGTGGTAGTAAAAGAAAGTTTGACTTCTTGCTTATAACTTACTTAGTGACCTAGATTTCTAAACTTAACTTGAGAAGAAACAGAATTTCTCCCAGAGCCCTGTATGTGCTGAATCTTCAAGCAAGAGCTAGAAACAGTGAAACTTACACTTGACCCAGTTGAGCTTCCAGCTTTCTGCTGATTAGAAACAATGAGGTTATTAGTCAATTTACCAGAAGACTTTACTGCATGTAATAACAATGTGAAAATTCCATATGGGCTTCCATCATAAGATAGTGCCAGTCTTGCTAGATACTCACCAATCCGACTTCTTCTTGGGCATATAGAAAGGTTACATTTCACAGTCTCCATTGTGGCTATTTTGGGACTATATGACTGGGTTCTGGCCAATAAAATGTCAGTGAAAGTGATGTAAGCTACCTGCAGGTCTGGCCTCTCAAATAACCTGCATGATCTCTACTCATGCTCTCTCTCTTCCCCATTTGTATGATTTAGCAGAATTCTGAGATAACTGAAGCACACAATGGAAGGGGGCAGTTCTCTGAGTCATTCTCTTAAGGAGAGCTTCTCAGGAGAGGGCCTGGCCTATAAGGAACTATGCCAAGAATAAGAAATAAACATTGTATGTGTCAAACCACTAAGATTAGGCTGTTCATTACAGCAGCTAATGTTAATATTCCCTAAATAATAAAAACTTCTTGATGCAAAGGGCTGGTATAATGATCACTTGGAGAAATCAGTCCCCTACTTGGCCACCTTCTGCTTGGGTCTTCATTCCATTGGTGCGTGAAGTTTTGGGAGGAACTGGGAGGACAGGAAGACTACTGCATTAAAACTCAGACAACCAGAGAACCTCTTTCTGCTTTGTTTCTACCAGGGATCCATTTCCCAGATATTGTGTCTCGTTTCTAGTCTACCTTGCCTTATTTCTGAATATAATTATGAAAATAAAAACAAGCTGAGAATGCTATATAACCCAACATCCCCTCTCAGCATATGCAAAGTTATGGGATGACCTGATTTCCTTGGGTCACAACCCCATTTTCTCTCTGTATCATGGGTTATATGGCTTATTGCTCTAATTTACCATGGTTGAAGACCAAATTGATCCAGAATAGCTGATAGTAGCAGAGCTGACAAAGAACACTGATGGATAAGCACTTGGTACCTCAATTAATTATGTTCATTAATGACAAAAATCTCAGTGACCAGTGTCCAGTTTGTAATGTCCAGGGGTTAGAATCATAAATTCTGGATCTGGGTCCAGGGAACACCAATAGCTTCTTATCCTGTATCCATGGAACTATCCCTGCAAATAATATGCTGCTAAGACTTCAGAAATTAGACAATGTGAATATACAATCCTTAAGGAAATCCTTAAGAAAACCATTTACCTAGCCTGATGAAGTAATCTGTCTTGAGGACCTCATGGTGTTACAGTTGTCACATGAAGGGCCTCTTCACATCCGAGGAACAGAGTACTAAGAAGAGAGGGAGAGAGGGGGAGGGAATATCCATGAAGTGCCATGTACAAAATTTCTAATTTCTATTCTTTGGTATATTTTTAAGATGATTTATTCACAATGGAAAGAAGTCAAGCTATTTTCTCTATTTTTTTTTTAGTCACAGAGGTTAAAGGGTTATCTATATCTAAATTTAGGAATGAATACAAGTCAATTCTCTGAGATAAGTCCTCTCTCAGTCAAAGAATTGGTTATAAGTGGAATAAAGTCTTTTTATATTTCCTCATGAGTGTATTTCCTTATTCCAATATTAGATTCAACAATAGCATGAACATAGTATTACAGTGCAATAGTTTGGTGAATGGGAGATGTGTTGTCTATATTTAGTTATAATAAGGAGTACATTGGTGGCATAAGGGACATAACGATTTGAAATTTTAGAAACAATGAAGCCAAGTATAAAATAAGGCAAGGCAGGAATTAAATTCTTTAATTAGCCATCATGTCTTAAGCTGTAGCATTAATACCAGAGATTCAGGATTCAACTATGCTGACCTGACATTTGCTTATTCTTTGTGACATGTTGACAAGTGCCATTGGAAGGTCATTTTTCAAATATCACAAGAGCAGATGAGATCAGTAAATTTGAGGGTTTTATTGACTTACTATTGATATCCTCTTATTTGCTATCTCAGTTTTGCCTGCCTAGAGGCAAATTTACTTTCTTATATAGAATGCCTTTCTATTCCATTCTATGAATGTGCTGCAGTATATTTATCCTGTACTGATGATGGGCATAAGGGTTTCAAGGTAGTCACTCTTATCAATAATCTCATAATGGACCTTGTGCAAATCTCCTTGTGCATATGTGCAAGTGTTTCTTTTCTTTTTCTTTTTTTTCTTTTTTCTTTTAATATATTTTTATTTATTTTTAAAAGATACCTAGATTACATAAAATGCTGCATAAAAAAAATAAGGGATTTCCATATGCCCCACTCCCCACACCTCCCACATTCCCCCACATTAACAACTTCTTTCATTAGTGTGGTACATTCATTGCAATTGATGAACACACTTTGGAGCATTGCCACTAAGCATGGATTATAATTTATATTGTAGTTTACACTCTCTCCCACTCAATTCTGTAGGTTATGGCAGGATATATAATGAACTATATCTGTCATTGCAATGATATTCAGGACAATTCCAAGTCCTGAAATTGCACCCATATTACACCTCTTTTTCCCTCTCTCTGCTTTCAGCACCTCCAGGGTCATTGTCTCCACACCCACGATAAAATTTCTTCCATTGCTAGAATCACAATAAGTCTATATTAGAATACTGGTAAGTCCACTCTAGTCCATATTTTATTTCCCAAACCTGAGGATTCTGGGATGGTGATGCCCACTCCACCTCTAATTGAGAGGAGGCTTCAATCCCATATGGCTGATGGATGGGACTCTCTAGCTTGCATTTGTAGACTCTCTTAGTTCCCTGATGTGGTGGTTGTCCATGCTCATCTCCTCTTTAGTTGTCCTGGGTGAGTCCAATGAACTGGAGAGTAGGTGTTGGAACTCCACTGAGGCTCAGGGATCAGCTGGCACATGGACAGTACAGAGATCCAAGTCTCTTGGATGCACACCTACCAACTCCAGCACCAGCTATAGGTTCAAACAAAAGGGACAGAAGAGGCATGTGTAGAGAAGTCACATCTGAGTCCAACCCTGTCACACTCAGGAGCACAAACCCCAAAGTAGAGCCCACTGGCAAGGCACCAAACTCTGGAGCTATCTGCCATGACCATAGGCCATGGGTGTCTTTGAGCTCTCAGAAGCACTCTTATTTGGGGCAGTATCAACTTTGGCAGTCTATCATATCCTGCTGGGATGTGCATAAGCATTAGCTCTCTGATGACCTCCCGACTCACTTTGAAGTCTCTTAGCCATATAAACTCATTTGTCTTTATCTTTTCCCCTTTTTATTAAAGGTCTTTTTCCAGTTGCATCACCAGCTGGTGCTTGGTGGTAATCCCTCAGTGCCAGGGAGGCTCATCCCCAGGAGTCATGTCCCATGCTGGAGGGTGGGTAATGCATTTATATGCTGAGTTTGACTTAGAGAGAGGTCACATTTGAGCAACAAGGAGGTGCCCAGTAGGTAACTCTTAGGCACCCTACAGCACTAGGCTAAGTTGCAATTTCAAGAGCTAAGGCTTATAAGCATAATCATCATTATCAAGGGCCCATCAATGGACCATCCTTCTTCACTAGCAAATTGCACCTGTACTTGGGGGATTGTTGCTGTTCCATTAGAGAATGTGGCAGAGCTCCCCAGTATGGGAGTTCAATATTCTTTTGGTTGTTGTGTGAATCTATACCAACTGTGGCAATGCCCCATGAACATTTGAACACATTTATATACCTTATAAGTATGCCCAGGTGAACTTCCTCCCATGTATTCCCCATCACTGACACCCCACACCAATGATCCTCCCCTGCCACAGTTGTAACCCTTTTGTGATTGAAAACTTCTTCAAAAATGAAGCCAAGAATATCACCAAATACAATTAATAGAAAAATGAAATAATAATGATAGGTTTAAACATAAGAAATAGAATACATAATACTTTAGAAAAACTAAAACTGAAATAAAGTAAAAAAAGAAAATGTGATATTTAAAAAAATAATGAAAAATATTTTAAAAAATAAAAAATTTAAAAAAAGTTTTTTGACATTTTGCCTATCATCACTGTAATGTCTGTTGTCTTGTATGTACAGTGTCATTTTCTTCCATTTCTTCCCCAGCATCCTACTTTTTTTCATTTTGTCTTCAAAGAAGTTCATATCAAAGATGTCATGTAATATTTGTCATTCAATGCATGGCTTGTTTCACTCAACATAAGGTACTCATCCATGTTATTCCAAGTGTTAGCACTGTATTCCTTCTTATATCTGAGTAATATTTCATTGTATGAATATACCACATTTTGTTTATCCATTCATCTGTTGATGAGCATTTGGGTTGATTCCAACTTTTGGCAATAGTGAATAATGCCGCTATGAACATTGGTGTGCATATATCCATTCATGTCCTTGCTTTCAATTCTTCTTGGTATATGGCCAGCAATGGAATTGCTGGATCATATGGCAGATCTGTAGTTAGTTTTTTGAGAAACCTCCAAACTGTCCTCCACAATGGCTGGACCATTCTACATTCCCACCAACTGTGGATGAGGGTTCCCATTCCTCAACATCCACTCCAACACTTCTAGTCCTCTGTTTTTTTAATGGCTGCCAGTCTAATGGGTGTAAGATGATATTGCATTGTAGTTTTGATTTGCAGGATTGGTGTTATTTCTTTCTAGAATGTTTGGTAGAATTCAGCTGTGAATTCTGGTCCTGGGCTCTTCTTAGTTGGGACATTTTTAATGACTAATTCAATCTCTTTACTTGTGATTGGTCTGTTGAGTTCATCAATTTCTTCTTTCATCAATGTAGGCTGCTTGTGTGTTGCTAGGAATTTGTCCATATCCTCTAAATCATCCTTCTTTTTGGCATATAATTTTTCAAAGTATCCTCATATGACACTCTATTTCTGTGGGGTCAGTGGTGATATCCCCTTCCTGATTTCTTATTTTGTGTATTTGCATCTTCTCTCTTTTTTTCTTTGTTAGTCTAGCTAAGGGTTTGTCAATTTTATTGATCTTCTTGAAAAACCATCTCTCAGTTTAGTTTATTTTTTCTAGTACTTTCTTATTTTCTATTTCATTTAGTTCTGCTCTAATCATTGTTATTTCCTTCTTTCTACTTCTTTTGGGGTTAGTTTGTTGTTGTTTTTCTAATTCCTCCAGGTGTGCAGTTAGGTCTTCCATTTTAGCTCTTTCTTCTTTTTTGATATATGCATTTATGGCTATGAATTTCCCTCTCAGCACAGCTTTTGCTGCATTCCATAGGTTTTGATATGTTGTGTTGTCATCTTCATATGTTACAAGGTAGTTACTGATTTCTTTTGAAATTTCCTCCTTTACCCACTGTTTGTCTAAGAGTGTGTTGTTTAACTTCCATATCTTTGTGCCTAATCTGGTTCTCTGGCCATTACTGATCTCCAGCTTCATTCCATTGTGGTCAGAGAAATTATTTTGTATAATTTCAATCTTTCTGAGTTCATTGAGCATTTTTCTGTGGTCTAGCATGTGGTCTATCTTGGTGAATGATCCATGTGCACTCGAGAAGGATGTTTATCCTGTTGTATTTAAGTGTAGTGTTCTATATTTGTCTAAAAAGTCCAGATCCTCTAATGTATTATTCAAAGTCTTTTTTTTCTTTATTGATTCTCTGTATAGATGTTCTGTCTAATGGTGATAATGGTGTATTAAAGTCCCCCACTATAATTGTAGAGGCATCTATTTCTCCACTTAGTTTTTCCAGTGTTTGCCTCATATATTTTGAGGTGCCCTGGTTAGGTGCATAAATGTTTATGATTGTTCTTTCTCCTGAGTGATTATTACTTTTACTAACATATAGTGTCCATCTTTGGCTCTTACAATAGTTTTGCATTTAAAGTCTATTTTGTCTGATATTAGTATAGCTATTCTCACCCTTTTTTGGTTATTATTTGCTTGTAATAATGTTTTCCAGCCATTCACTTACAGCTTTCTTGAATCCCTAGGTCTAACGTAGGTTTCTTGTAGACAACATATAGATGGGTCATATTTCCTTATCCATTCTGCCAGTCTGTGTCTCTTGAGTGGTGAGTTTAATCCATTAACATTCATTGTTATTATTCTCAAGGAATTACTTACATTAGCCATATTTTCTTTGGGATTATGTATGTCATATGTTGTTTTTATTTCTCTTTTTGTCTTTTTAGTTGTTCTTACACTCTCCTCCAACTCTCTTTCCTGTTTTCCCCTTTCAACCTGCAGAACTCCCTTTAGTATTTCTTGAAGGGAAGGTTTCTTATTGGCATACTCTCTTAATTTCTGTTTATCTGTGAATATTTTGAACTTTCCACCGATTTTGAATGCCATCTTTGCTGGATAGAGAATTCTTGGCTAGAAGTTTTTTTCTTTTAGTACCTAAACTATGTCATGCCACTGCCTTTTTGCCTCCATGGTTTCAGAAGAGAAATCAGCACTTAATCTTATTGAGGTTCCCTTGTATGTGATGGTTCTCTTTTCTCTCGCTGCTTTCAGTATTTTCTCTTTGTCTTGAGCATTGGACAGTTTGACAAGTATATGTCTTGGAGTAGGCCTGTTGGGGTTTATACTGTTTGGGGTGTGCTGCACTTCCTGGACATGTACATCCATCTTCCCAAATATAGTTGGGAAGTTTTCAGCCATTATGTCTTCCAACACTCCTTCTGTCTCCTTTCCCTTCTCTTCTCCCTCTGGGATACTGTAATGCATACGTTTGTGCATTTTGTGTTGTCATTCAAATCCCCAAGTCCCTGCTGGAATTTTTATATCCTTTTATTTACCTGTTCTATCTATTCGATTTCAGATGTACTGTCTTCCACATCGCTAATTCCTCTGCTTGTTCAAATCCGCTGTTATGTGCTTCCAGTGTATTTTTGACTTCTTGGATTGTGCCATTCATCACCATTATACCCATTATCTTTTTATGTATGTTTACAATTTCTTCAGTATGTTCTCCCTGTGTCCTCTTAATATCCTTAATCTCTTCATTCACTTCATTAAGTTGGTCCATGATATTTTTTCAGACAGCTTTGATTAGTTGTTTGATGTTCTGCATCTCTTCCTGGTTTTTAGTTTGTTCCTTGGACTGGGCCATGTCTTCCTGTTTCTTGGTATGGTTTGTAATTTTTTGTTGCTGTCTGGTCATCTTTTTATCTTGATGGGTTTATTCAGTTGATTAGCTTTTCTCTCTACTCTAGGGTTTTATTTAGTTACTGTTTTGGGATGTGTTAAGTTTTCTCTTTGAGTCTTTGTTCCTCTTATTCTCTTTCCCTGCTGTTGTCTATTCCCCCTTGAAGGAAAAAGATAAGGCCCAAAGAAAGCAAAATAGGTGAGAAATGAAAAAGGATAATGGTAATAATAATAGTAAAAGTTAGAAGAGGAAACATATAAGATCTAAGGAAATTAATATTTAACTCATGTAAGCAGTGTAGAGTAATAGGAATAAAGAAGTGGAGTACCAACAATGAAACAGGAAACCAAATAAAGAAAAATATATAGAATGAATTAAAAAGCCAGAATGCTGAGGAGAGAGGGAAGGAGAAAAGAAAAAACAAAAAGAAAAAGTTAATAAAAGAAAGAAAACTGAATAGATGAAATAGAATAAAAATCAGAAAAATTGAGGACTAAACAAAGAGGTAGAATGTAAGAACAACATCAGAAAGTGGAAAATAGAACCTTGAAGGAAGGAAAAGAGATAGCATTGGTATACAAAATTGGTATACACAAAAAAGGGGAAATCAAGGAAGAGGAAACAGAGCAAACAAGAAACAAGCCATCAGCACCTAATTTTAAAAAAAGGAGGGGGGCCGGATGAAAGAGGAAAGAAAAACAAGAAACAAAAATCAAACAAACACACAAGCAAGCAGTCAAACCTAAACTAAGGAAAAACAGCCTTCCCTCTTAGGTCCCTGAGGAGCTTCTTAGGCTACCGGTGTTTATCAATCAATTACCCCACAGCATGATCTCTACAGGTTTTGAAGCATGTTTTAGTGTGTAAACTAAGTTAATTTTTTTAAAAAAAGTAATAGTTTTTTAGGAAGAATAAGAGACCCAAGAGAAGCTAATACAAAAATAATGTCTATGTTTTCCTTGTGCTAAAGTATCAGCTGGATATTTGATATCCCAGTGGATCAGTACTCTAAGAGGAGCCGGGAATCAAACTAGGGACCTCTTATATTCAAGGCAGAAACTCCTCCACTTAGGTAAACTTTCTTGTTGGGTCAGTTATCTCTTCTGCAAAGTATCTGGTCACTTTCCCTTGGGCAGGTTTGACTCTTTGCATTTGTGCAGATTCCTGCTGCTTAGTAGTCTGTCCCTGCCCCCTTTCTATTCTTATTGCTTTCTCTCCCAAGGCAGCAGGATGCAATAGCCTGTATGAGCTGATTCCCCCTCATCTCTCCTGGTCAGGTTGAGTTCCCTTTTGAAATTCAAATGGGACCTTGGTGAGTGAACTCACCACAGAAAAATGACTCTCAACCCTCTTCCAGACCACCTCCTTCCTCCAGGGGACCCTAAATAGGCTCTTGAAAGCTTATTAAGTGATTCCTACTGCCTGCCTCCCTTAGGGGAGTTGAAATTTTGATAGTTTCCTTCAGGGGACTAATCAGTTGCCTGACTGTGCCCTCTCTTAGGGCAGGTTTCTCTATCCCAGGGCAGTTAGGTAAATCAGGCTGCCTTAGCAGATTTGCCTCTCCCCTCTTCCTAGTGCCACCTCGAGCCAGTTAGTATGCTCCCCAAAGCTCAAATGGGGCCCTGGCAACCAAACCCACAGAAAGGAAACCCCTCTCCATCCTTTGCCAGAATCCTCCCACTCTTGGAGAACTCTCCTGCCTGCTGAGTGGCTGCTGGGAGTCGGGGCTTAGCTGCAGTTTCCAGCCACAGGGACCAGAAACTCACAGTTTTACCTTGAACAATTAATCTCTTCATTCAGCTCCCTACAGATTTATGCCCTGAAGCCCCCTGCTCTGTGGGTTCCCAAAAAGAGCTCA
>JAQZBX010015056.1:0-37939 GCA_029593785.1 Cabassous unicinctus
AAAAAAATAAATGTGTTAGCTTTGGCAAGTCACTCCACCTCTCTAAGCTGCCATTCCTCACCACAAAATGAGTATAGTAATATCTATCATATGTAGCGTTGCTGTAAAGATTAAATTAAATGAGATGATGTACTTAAGGCACTTGGCACATAATAAGTGCTCAATGAACATTTGCTTTTCTTCCTTTGATATGTTCAGTTAATTAAGAAGTTAAATGGAGAAATATTCCTTAAAAAAAAAAAAATATGGTGAGAGAAACAGAAAGAGAAACAAGTGGACGGCAAGATGGGAGCTATTTGTGAACCGCTGACATATTGTTTAAGATGTGTTAATGGTAATGCATCTAAATTAAATCTCCACAATATCCCCCTATGACAGGTTCATGGACATATTAGTGAGGTTCATTTTCTCTATGCAGCCCAGTCGGCGGGGCATATGGGTAGCAGAGCCTTCCAGAGCTGCTAGGAAAGTGAGGACCAACAGGGACTCTTGAATGAATAGCTGAAGAGCACAGCACAATATAATGAACCGGAGTGTGATTGAATCGGAAGCGAGGGGTCTGCACTTTGGTGCTTCCTGGCTGTATGGCTTTGGCAAGTCACTCAACTCTTCGCAGGTCCTGGTATGTGAGGGCTTCGGGGCAGTATTTTATCAGGTTCTATCATCCTGATTTGTTGCTGGGGGTGAGTGTCTATTTTGCCATTGGTCCAAGCTCTTATGTTTCTCAACATCTCCTTTAATTGCATCAGTATCTTGGGAATCGGTCCTGAGTCTTCTTTGTTTCTGAGTATCTGCCAAGACCATAATGAGGCTTAGGGGCTCTGGAGAAGTGAAATTGAAGTGATCATACTGAAGGCCAAATCCGTATGTCAGACCTGAGCTGGCTGTGCTGCAGAAGCATGACTTTGGCCTGCCTTTCCGTTACCTTTTCTTTCTTCCTAGCCACCTGCCCTTTCTGGTGCTTAAATACATCTTAAATACATCTGATCCCATCACAGCCCCCCATCCCTTGCTGTGCCCTTAATCGTTTATCCTAAAGGCCCCTGGATCCAAGAATGGACTGCACTGAGAGTATAATTTCAGGCATTGAAAGACAGTGGTTTTGGCCAGGGAGGGGTGGTCCTTTATGGCATCCACACCCGATCTGGTTGCCCCACAAATCTGGTTGGCAGCCTGTGACTGCCAGTCGTCTTGAGGGGGTCAGAATGCCCAGACTTGTCTGTGCCACAGCATTGGCCTCTGCAACGGGCATCGGGTTACAGGTTACGACCTGTTTTTCACTAGTAATATCAGGACTGCTGGTTCAGAGGGCCCTAAAACCAGCCCTTGAAGGGGCACACTCTGACTAAAAGAACTCTTTCCTTTTTCCTCAGGAAGGCAGGATGGGCATCTCATCAGAGGCTTCCCGGGACCAGTGACCACCCATATGAACAGAGAAACATTTTTTTCCCCACCAAAGCTTGGCCCCTTCTTTCCTTAGGGCACTTCTCACAATTTTTTATTTATTTTAAAACTTTTTTTCCTGTCTCTCCACTAGAATATAAGTTCTTTGAGCTCAGAGACCATGTCTATCTTTTCACCTCCGTACTCCCAGCCCCTAAAATAGTGCTTGGCACATAGCAGCCATGACTCAATAAATATATGCTGAAGGAAAGGAATCTGGGGGCTCAGTTGCTGAGGTTTGGGGGCTCCCCTATCTCTCTGAAGAAAATGCCAGGGAAGGGTAAAGTAATAGGATGTGAACACCTATTATATTCCAGGTAGTTTACTTTTACTATGTCATTAATTCCCATAAGAACCTGGAAAGCTAAGAATTACCACCCACATGTTATTTGAAGGAACTTCAGCTCAAAGAGGTGAAGTAACATTCTAAGGTCCCCCAGCAGGTAAGTGGTGCAGCTGGAATTTTGGACCCAGGTTGTCTGACTCCACAATGGTTCTCAGCTTTCTCTGCACATTGAAATTACCTGGGGAGCTTTTCAAAATCCAGATGCCCAGGCTGTGCTCCAGGCCATTTATATGAGAGTCTCTGGGAACAGGACCCAGGCATCAGTAGTTGTTGAAGTTCCACAGATGATTACAAAGTGCTGAGCAAAACTGCTGGGTTAGAGCAGTGGTTCTCAACCCACTGGCCACATCAGCATCCCCTGGCAACTTGTTAGGTGTGCAAAGTCTTGGGCCCCACTCCCAGACCTTCTGCCTCTGAGGGCGGAACACAGCACTCTGAGTTTTAACCAGGTGGTTCTGATTCAGGCTAAAATTTGAGAACCACTGCTCCAGCGTTCTGCTTCTTAAATTTTATAAGCACTTGAATCACCTGAGGATCTTGATAGAATGTAGATACTGATTCCACAGGTCTGGGTGGGGCTGAGATTTTGAGTTTCTAAAATCTCTCCGATGCAGCTGATGCTGCTTGTGTGGGGATCATACTTGGAGGAGCATGGGAGCTCTGCTCCACTGACCAGGCTGCCTCTTTCACTTAACAGCACGCATTTAAAGTTCCTCCATGTCTTTTTGTGGCTCGATAACCTGTTCCTTTTTATTGCTGAATTATAGTCCACTGTGTGGAGATACCACACTTTGTCCTTCACCTGTTGAAGGACATCTTGGGTGCTTCCAGTTTTTGGCAATTATGAATACAGCTGCCATAAATGTTCATGAGCAGATTTTTGTGTGGACTTATGTTTTTCAACTCTTTTGGGTTAATGCCTAGGAGTGTGATTGCTGGATCGTTTGGCAAGCCTATGTTTATCTTTGCAAGAAGCTGCCAAACCACCTTCCAAAGTGGCCGCACTATTTTGCATTTCCACCAGCATGAAGGAGAGTTCCTGTTGCTCCACATCCTTGCCAGCATTTGGCATTGTCAACGTTTTGGATTTTAGCCATTCTAATGGGTGGAGTTTTAGTTTGCACCTCCCTAATGACATATGACATTAGAGATGTTTTCATATGCTTCTTTGCCATCTGTATATCTTTTTTGGTGAATTGTTTGTTCAGATCTTTTGCCTGTTTTTAAATTGGATTGTTTGTTTTCTTGTTTTGAGTTCTTTGTGTATTTTGGATTCAAGTCCTTTATCACATATGTGTTTTGTAAATATTTTTTCCCAGTCCCACACGTGATTATTTATGTCCTGGTAAGTCTGAGAAGCTGCCTGATAGTGATGGAGTCTCATCTTTGCTCAGCAAGACTCTTTCATTCCCCTGGGCTGGCCAGGGAGGCAGGCAGGGCTTGAACAGTAGGCCTTTGGTGCTATAGCCTTGAAAAGGAAACCAGCAGCAGAAGCCCTCAGGCTGCTGTCAGTGCCCTCCAGCTATGAATGGCACCTTGCTGCTATGTCCACAGGCTGCAGAGAGCAGGGCTGTTTTAATCACCTTCTTGGTTCCTGAAGGGACCCTGTCAAGGACGCACCTTGGTCCTTGAGGCTAGAAATACAGTTATTCTCTGCTTCGGTTTCATGGTGACTGCCCTCCTGCCAGCCACCTTTGCTCAGAGTGCTTAGGGCTGACCCAGCAACCAGGGACTCGGCACTCTGGCCAGCACACTGGCCAGTTGTCCCGGAGCTGGCATGACCATCCTTGTATATAGAATATGCTGCTGGGCCACAGATGATGGCCAGCTGCTGTATTTCGATTGAGCACAGAACGGTAGAAACCTGTAGAGCTGAGTTCCAGTTTAACCTGAGGGAGAATGATGTGCAGAAGCAGGAGCCAGAAAGAGTCAGCCTTAGTTTGGGATGATTTAGGTGGTATTCACCATGAGGCAGACAAATGTCCCCAAACTCATGCTACCATAACCACTGCATTTCTGTTACCCAAGGGGCAGTCAAGGTGGGCAGGACCAACTTCTGCTGACCCAGGATACATGAGACAGGCCCAGGAATAATTCCATTCCCTGCATCCCAATCCTTACCTTTCCGTCTATCAAAAAGCTTGGAACTCCACCCTTGGCTACTTATTCCTTTAGATCTCATGAGCTTCTTGATCATAGAATCCTCAATGAAAACATAAAATATGAATAGTTCTGAGCGTTACCTAACCCCGGAAATAGGCAGCCGAAGGGCCAGCCTCTAGACTGGAGTGGGGGTTAAGCAGTTAATATAAAAAGAGCCTTTGGAAGAAAGACTGGCACAGGGCGTAGCCTTTATAAGTGTTAGCTGCTATTATTGTTATTATTACTGGATAACGTAAGAATCTGATTTTTTTTTCTGAAAGGAGGGCGTTACCTGCTCTGCTTTTAGTCACTGCTGAACGTGCCACCAGGTAGCCCGAGGCCTACGGTCCCCGAGCCATTCTGATCACAAAGTAGCTAGATGCAGGGAGAAGGGGTGATTAAATAACACACAGACTTCCCATTCGTCCTGAGGCATGAGGAGCTTTGATGCCTCTTAGTCTAGAAAATATGCCTGACTTACATAGGAACATGGACTTATCTAGGAATCTTATTTGACAGATAAACAGAAATGACCAACTGGTTGACCTGAATCACAACGACTCCCTGCAGACCAGCCGCAGACGCCTCTGAAGGGGAGCAGGGGCTTGGTATTGCTTGGGGTGGCCCTTTGCCATGCAGCACAAGGCCTCTACCTCGTTGTTTTGCCCCAGGGCCTCTGGATGGAATAATAGCTGCCCCAAACAGCTGTTTTTCAGGTTCCCTTGAAGTATCCTTAATAAAGTGCGATGAAACAAGGGACGGGAAACAGAAGGGACAAGTTACAGCAGGGCCTGCTAAACTGCCCCCATCTGCAACACAGACGACCACAGACAGGTGAGGCCTCCTGGCCTCCGGGCTCTCACCAGCCGGGCTCTGCGTGCCCTTCTCAGAGCCAAGCCTGTTTTGGTCCCTGGCCTCAAGGCTGTTCTAACCTGCTTCCAAGGCTGCGTTACTATTGTCAACTGAGCACCCGCTCCGTGTTGTACACAACAGGAAATCGAAGGCACGTAATGCAGGCGGCAGGAGGCGCTCAGTGGGAGCTGCTATTGGAAAGTGGCGCACACACATCACATCTACCGTGCGTTCATTAGAAACTCGGAATGTGCTCGTGCATCTGGAGCGCTCATTTGCGTTTGCTTTCTTGTTGCTGTCATCATTTTGCTTGGATTCTTCCACCTGACCTCCCTTCCCTGTGTCCTCCATTCTAACAGGAACACACATAAAAACTGGTCAAGTTCTTGCCCTGGGAAATGTATGTACATTTCCTGGGAGGTGGGGTGGGGATGAAATGGGGCTCAGAAACAAGTGCTGGGCATGGCTCCTGCAGAGATGTGTGATCTCAGGTAACCCCGGGAGCTAGGAGAGGCATTATTCCCTCTTCTACCCTCTCTCCAGTCGTACGTAGGGGAAAACCGAGGATCAGAGAGGTTAAGTGACACCTAAGGTCTCTGGTTGGATCCTGAATGATATAACTTATTAATAACATGGTTACTGGGACAATACAGAGTTCTTGTGCATTAATCCTTCTACCCAAGCAAAGTGTAAGAATATCGTGGATGGACCTAAAATATACTGCTTGCTAAATGACATATTCCAGTTTTGCTATTTTCTTAGGTTTTTCTAATTTTATATGTTTAGCTGTTGGATGAGAGGGAAGATGACATACTTTGGGACGTGAGGACTGCGTTTAACTGGAAATTGAAAAGTTGGAGGTTTTGCTTGATTTTTTCCTGTCTAAGGAAAAAACTGGAGAAGGTCTAGAAGAATGTGGGACAGATTGCGCCCCATTCCTCTGTCATTCTATGGGGTCCGTCTCTACAGCCCCTGCACCCAGTGATTCCCCTCAGGCTACAGGGGATGAGGGAAGCAGAGAAGAAAGGGGGAAGGAGTGGGAAAGTGGGGAGGAAGGATCCCAGGGGCAAGGAGAGGACCACTGAGCCGTAGGGTTTGTTTAGAGCAGGAGTTCTTAACAGGGGGTCTGTGAGCTTGAATTGAAACTCAAAACATTATTCTTGTGGGGACATGGTGGTGCGGGTGTGATATATTTGTTAAATAATACACAATAAAGTGTGGACTTAGTAAGGGGTCCATGGTTTTCACCTGACTGGCAAAGGGGTCCATGGAACAAAAACGTTAAGAACCCCTGCTTTTGAGCAAACTAAGATGCTAAAACAAAGATCATAAATGAAAAAATATTAGAATCCCCTACCTTTGCGCAAGGTAGGGTGGAGTGTCTGGTGACTCAGGCAGAGGCCCCACACCGTGACTGTATTATCTTCTTGTGTCAGCAAGAATAACCTCAGAGTTTTCATTAAAATTGTTTGCCTCAGAAGAACCCCTTCCACCAGTTTTCAGAGCCAGATACATTTCCGTGCATTCTAGCATGCTCTGTTGGCCCTCATTCACCTTTAGCCTTCAAATTCCTCCCTTCTACTTTTTCAGGGATGCCTCTATCCCAGAGCTTTGCCTTTAGAGTTGTCTTCATCCTGGAGCTAAAAGGGGTGGGGATGGGGGTGGGTGGGGAGGCTCTCCTTGAGGGCTGACTGCCCCCTCTCCCTCTGCAGCTGTGGTCCTTGCTCAGGTACCTTGGGCTGCAAGGCCCTGAACACAGCAAGCCATATACATGTGAAGAATACAGAGTCTGGCTTGGGTAGTATTGCTCACAGCAACCAATTCTGAGGCCTCTCTGGCTTGGCTGCCACCTGTGTTTGGGAACCACTGTCATTTCTATGGGTTGCAAGTTTTCCCTCCCCACACATGGAGCGGTATTTTTTTTATCTGGTAATATTTACATACCCCACCCCCGTACACACACACACACACACACACACACACACACACACACACACACACACACGAGCAGTCACTTCCTGAGCACCTGGGTTGACATATGATTTATTTTCTCAGTTGCTGATGTTGGGGCTTCAGGAACACTTCCTCTGAGTTTGAGCCTAAATAATTCAGTTCCCAGTCTCCAGGTTAATGAGTGACCTGTGGTGACAATTGTGGAAAATAGTACTCACCTGGAGTTTGGAGACCTGGTTTCTCCCCTTGTCAGGGCTGCTGTGATGCACGCCACTCCGTGGGCTGGCTTCAACAACAGGAACCTATTGGTCCATGGTTTTAGAGGCTAGAAGTCGGACATCAAAGTATTGGCCGGGCTTGCTTTGTCTTGGGGTCTGTGCCTTCCGGCAGGCCTCTGGCGATCCCTCTCCTTGTGTCTGCTCCTCTGGTTTCTGCCGTCCGACCGCATCTGAATTTCCTCTGCTCATAAGGACTTCAGTCAATAGAGTCAGGCCACCCCAATTCGATTTGGTCTCATCTAAATAGAATCTTGCAGGAGACTATTCATAAAGAGTCCACACCTTCACAAATAATAACATCTTCAAAGGTCCTGTTTACAGATGGGTTCCCATCCATAGGACCAGGGTTTAGGACTTGAACACATCTTTTGTGCAGGACATGATTCAATTCCCAGCACCTGGGTTCACTCTAGTTCCATTTCCAACAAGCTGTGGGCAAGTCACTTAAGATTTCTGAGCCTCAGTTTCTTTATCTATCAATTGGGTTAACATAACATACTTATCTCACAAGGTCTGTGAAGATTAAATTACATAAATGAGATAATGGTTGTGGAAATGCCTATAGTGCCTGAAAAAATATGTTTTGATAAAGACTTGGAGTATCATTTATGTACATGGTGCTAGGCATTATTCGGAGATTTACAAAAGAAATAGAAGACATGGACCTTTTTAAAAAAATGTCTGAATGACGTATGAAGATGTCATGGCATATATGAAGCGCCATGAAAAATTCCAAAGCAGCCTGTCACTCAGGGCACCCAGTGAAAAATAATACAGTAGCAGAGAGGGGGAAATCACATGCTTTCCAGGAAACCTCTTGCCCTTCTGGTGCCTCACTTTGCTGTATTATGTCTGAGCGTTCCTGAAGGACAGAATCTGGGTCCGGCTAAAAAGTTATGTTCATCACAGCCCTGTTCCAAGGAGTGGTGAACAATTTGACTTTGCTACTAGATATCCAGGAGTGAGGGATGGTAGGAGTCCAGGAGAGAGAGAGAAAGGAATAGCAGCTGTTGGGCCTGAGGAGAGAGGTTTGGGAGCTGGAGCAGAGTGTAGTGGCAAAAAGTTTCTTTTGCAGTCTGGCAATTGAAAAACAATGGCTTATTTCCATTTTGCATATGAAGGTAATGCTTGTAAAGTTTTAACTCAGAGCCTTGGAGGCTTAGCCAACCAGCTGCATGGGTGAGACTGGCCAGCCCCACTTTACCCAGTCCTGGGAGGGACAGAGAGCACATTCAGTAAATTCCCACGACTCTCCCGTTCAGCAGATTAGCACCCCTCCTCCCGTGGGGCGAGGCAGAAGGCCTCCCTCATCATAGGCTGGTTTAGTTTGCCAAAGGTCTGCCGAAGCAAAGTACCAGAATTATGTTGGCTTTTATAAGGGTATTTATTTGGGGTAACAGCTTACAGTTCTAAGGCCATGAAATATCCAAATCAAGGCATCAGCAGAGATGCTTTCTCACCAGTCAGCTACTGTTGACCCGGGTGTATGGCGACATGGTGAGGCAAGATGGCCGCCGATCTCCGTGAGGTTTCAGCCTTCCCCTCCGGGCTCACTGTACCCCTTTGAGCTGCTCTATGGGCCCAGCCTCTTGGGGCTTCATGCTTAAGTGATCCTGTAATCCTCTCTCTCCTGACATAGGGCTTGTGTCTTAAGGCTTCTCTCCTTGCAGCTCAGCTGTGGGCAAAACGGGAGTCTTTTCTCTCCCATGGCAGCATCAAACAGGATGGCTCCCTTTTTCTAAGTCTGTCTGTCTGTGTGTATGTTTATATCAGACCCATCAAGGGGGTGGAGACTCATCCTGAGTTACACCTCACTTGACATAGCCCAATCCAAAGTCCTAAAGTGATCTTATCAAGTAATCTAATCAAATCACCCCTCAAGTGAATTTAATGTAATCAAAGGGTATCACACCCAGAGGAATAGATTCATTTACAAATATTATCTTTCTCTTTTTGGGATTCATAAAATAATTTCAAACTGCCATATGGGCCAATCCAGAAGTCTGAAGAGAGGGCAGAGTGCCTCGCATTCCCTAATTCCAAGTATGGGGTATCCCTACAGCAGCAATAGGGCTTATTCTTTGAGTTGTATTCCTTAGTGACAGAATTTTATTCCCATGTTCTTTCTCATAGACCAAGATAGTGGAAGCAAATAGTTCTTGGCTTTGACCCCTCCTCCCCTAAGCGCTGGTGACCCGCATGCTTGGTGTGGCTAATGCCAAGTTGGTGCAGGCACTCCGGCTACTGAGGCTGCAGGAGCACAGGTGAAACCACAGAGAAGAGAGAACTAGTGACAGAGATGGAATAAACAATGGTTGTTATTCTTGAGATTGTCAATAATTATCTATGATTTGTACTTAAGTGACGTATTTCTTTGTTTTACTCTTTATTAGGTAACTACACTCATTGTTAATTTATGGAACAAAGAATGTAATATTTTAATACAAAATTAGATGAAAATTGACCCAATCATAAACCTAATTTCATCTTTCTCATTAATGGCCTAATCCTTGTACTCCCACACCATAAGCAAAGAAGGCAGCGCCTATGGAAGTTCCTGTAATTGCAAGCATCATGCCAAAGATGAAAACAAGCGGCAGCCAGAAGACTTGCCTGGTAAAACCATACCTAATAAATGATGGCAACTATTACAAGTGCCTTGGGGAGAGTGGCTCAGCGTGAAGTGAGAATGGAATCAGCAAAACTAGAAAGAAAATGAAGTCACAGGCAGGAGAAGATATTTGCCTGCATATAACCCATCAAGAATAAATATCCAGAATATAAGAATTCCACCAATTAATAAGAAAAAGACAAACAAGCCACTAAAATGGACAAAGGATAACGATGGGGCAATTCACAGTTGAGGAATCCTGAATAACCAATAAATATATGAAAAGAGGTTTAATCTCACTGGTATTCAGAAAATGCAAATAAAAACCACACTGAGATGTGTTTCATACCGATCAGTTTAGCAAAAATGAAAAAGTTTGATAATACCAAGTATTAACAAGAATGTGGGGTAATGGGAACTCTCTTATAATGGGGTTGGGTACAACCAGAGCTAGTCAAATTTAAGATATGCATACTCTGTGACCCAGCAATCCCATTTCCAGGTATATACCCTAGAGAGACTCTCATATTTATCTAATATACAAGGAGATGTGTACAAAGAGAATTGCTGCAACATCATTTATACTCTCTTCTAAATAAGCAAGTGGCATGTTATTATTACAAAGAGAATGAAACCGTTTTTATACATTTTAAGAACATATAAAACAATACTATATATTTTTATGGAAATATATATTAAGACTTAAATACATAGATGAGAAAAATATACATCACTTTTAAGAGAACTGTCTCGTAGGAAATGGGTCAGGATGGGGAAGAGGATTTTAACCATCCCTAAAATGTTTTTATTTCTTTAAAAAATCTTAAGCAAATATGAAATGCAGCAATTGTTAATTGTGTGTGTGGGTACATGGGTATTTGCTTTATTATTCTCTGTGATTTTTGTATATTTAGACTACCTCATGAATGCATTCTTTTAAATAAAACAGTAGGTGGGATCCTTCCTAAGCTGGGCAAAACTGGATTTTGTATTCCTGTGTGTTCCTGCACTTGCCTACCTGTGTGTGTTTCTTCCTCAAATCTGTGATTGAAGAAGGCTGGGCTGGACTAGGCAGAAATGGGAGCATCATATTAAAGCCACAGTCACCTATCATGAAGGGGACATGAAAAGAGACATCTTGTCTTAACACACCTGGGAGATGGCCACTAAGCCTTTGCTCGTGTGACTCCAGCCACAGAAACTTCACAACCCCCTGCACCTGACTGTTGCATTGTCTGGGGCACTTCAGGGTAACTTAGAGAGTTTTCTTCCCTGCAAGCTGGTAGCTGTGGCTTTGTACCTTACCACACATCACCACAAGAATAATAATAGAGGGAAGCGGATGTGGCTCAAGTGGTTGGGCTCCCGTTTACCGTATGGGAGGTCCCGGGTTCGATTCCTGGGACCTCTTGGTGAAGGCAAGCCGGCCCGTGCGGCGCAGTGAGCTGGCACAGCAAGATGATGCAACAAAGGGAGACAAGCAGACACAGAAAAACACACAGCAAGTGGATACAGTGAGCACAAGCAGCAAGGGGGGGATAAATAAATAAATAAATCTTAAAAAAAAAAAAAAAAGAAGAATAGCATGAATGCCTCTTTAACCAGACCTTGTATGGGAAATTTTCTACATCTCTCACCATTTTGTTTATCCCTCTTTAGATCCCCTGTGATATGTCAGTGTAGTATACAAAGATGAGGTAAGTGCTGTGGATGTGATTGGATTACGTCAGAGAACAGGGAGCCCGTAATTCACACGAATGGGATATTGTATCTTAATAAGTTTCATTAGCTCTTTAAATGGCCCCATCATATTATTGCCTCATGTTAGCTGTGTGATCAATGGTTCCCTAATTGCCTCTTCTGTGCCACAAAATCCTTTTCACAAAAATTGCTGCCCAATTGGTACTGCCTCTGCAACCATTTTACATTTGTGCAAATGAATGTCTGAGATTGATGCCGGGCTTTTTATTTGTTAAATTTTATCTTTTTGGCTTTGGCCCAGCATTCTAGACTGTTGAAATCTTCTGAATTTTGATTATGTCATCTATGGAATAAGCTCTCCCGACCAGGTTTGTGTTATATAAGTAATCGATTGACAGATATTTTCAAAAGGACAGAATCCTGGAGCAAGACTGGGGAAACTTTTCTCTGGACTGACACAGAGCCATTAATCAACAATCTTTGGCTACGGCAGTTCAATTGGCCATAAGCCTGCCTCAAATTATTATCATCTAATGCTCCGGGAGTGCAAGAGATAGAGCAGTCAGGAAGACTCAATATTGTAAAGATGTCAATTATCTCCAGATGTATCTGTAAATTGGATGCAATTTAAGGCAAAATCCAAACAACTTTTTTCATAGAACCTGGTAAGCTGATTCTAAAATTTATTTGGGAGAACAAAGAAAGGACCAAGAATATCCAAGGTAATTTTGAAGAGAAATGACAATCAGGGGAATTGATCTACCAGAAATCAAGGCTGATTATACAGCTATAATGATTAAGACAGTTTTGTATTGGCACAGAAAGAGGAAAACAGACCAAAGGAACTGAAAAGATATCCAAGAGAAAAAGCCATGAATATAAGATGCATTTCAAATCTATTGGGAAAGGATAAGCTATTTAAAAAAATGGTACTGGAATACCTGGTTATCCATAATGGGAAAAATTATGTCTCTATTTCACACTTATACTAAAATCAGTTCCAGGATGTTTAAAGAGCTAAATGTGAAAAGAAAAACTTCAAAATTTTGGAGGAAAGTATAAGAAAATATCGTCATGACCTTGGAAGTAGGAAGTTTCTTAAATAAGATACCAAAAGCAATAATCAAAAGAAGTTGGATAAATTTGGCAACATTAAAATTAAAAATATTCATGTATCAAAATACAAGTTAAAGTCAAGTTTCAGACTGGAAAAGACGTTTGTAAAGCTTATAAAATATAAATAATTAGTATCCAGAAATATGAAAAAACTTCCAACAAATCAATGTGAAAATACAAATAACCTAAGAAAAAGGAAGCCTAAATGACCAGTGAAAACATGAGAAAATGTTCATCCTCATTAGTAAGCAGGCAAATGCAAAATAAAATCACAGTGAGATACATTTCCATTCCATCAGATTGACAGATTTTAAGAAGCCTGATAAAAACAAGAATTGGAGCAAGGGGAAGCATCATACACTGCTGGAGGATTTAATTGGTACAGTCACGGAGAGAAAGTTTGGAAACAGCTAGGAAAGCTGAAAATGCACATACCTTATGGATATAGTAATTCCAATCCCAGGTGTGAATTCTAGAGAAAGTCACACATACATCAGTTGGATTGTAGCATTGTCTGTGAGAATGAAATTATAAGAAACAACCTAAATGACCATCAACAGGAGAACAAATCAAAAAATTGTGAAACATTCATTCAATGCTATAGTATCTGGTGATATGACTAAACTAAATCCACGTGAATAGTATGGCTGAATCTCAAAGACATAATATTGAATGAAGAAAGCAAGTAGCAGAAGGGTACATGAAATGTCATACCATTTATATGATGTTTAAAGACATGTAAATGACACTATATATCAGATGTGGAAAATTGTAGTCTGTGGGCCTAATTTGGCCCAATGAATGTCTATTTTTTTAATAAAGTTTTATTGAAGTACAGCCATACCTATTTATGTACGTTTTGTCTGTGGCTGCTTTTGTACTCCAACAGCACAGGTGAATAGCCTCAATAGAGAGAGTAGGACATGCCAAGCCTAAAATATTTACTATCTGGTCCTTTACAGGAAAAGTTTGTTAGTCTCTAGTACATGTATGTATTAATTAGTCTAGCATGTAACATTGGTGGCATATATGAGAGAAGTTTGTTTTTTACCACTTGAAAGCCTGGGTAAGCAGTCCAGGGTCTACGGTGGCTCCACAATCATCAAAGACCCAAGGTCCTTCCACGTGGATTCTCTGTCATTCTCGGTATACAATGTCCATCTCATGATCCAAGATGGTGCTCCAGCTCTCAAGGTCACGTCCTCATTCTGCCAGTGGGAGGGAAGTTCAAAGGAAGGGCGTCACAGACTCCTTCTTTTTAAAGATATGACCTGGAAGTGACACATGTCACACATCAATTCTTCTCATGTCCCATTGGCAAGAATTCTTTCATAAGGCCACAACCCCCTGTGAGGAAGCTGGCTATCATGTGCTCATCTAAAACTCCTATTACTATGTGAAATAGGAGGAATGGCTACAGGGGAGCCACTAGAAGCCTCTGAAACAAGCACATTTGTAATTAAAGAATAAAGATTTGAAGAAGAGCACTGAACTCAGGATGGTGGTCACTTCTAGGCAGAAAAGAAGGGAATGCAATCAGGAAGATGTAAAATAGAAAGAGGTAAGGTAAGAGTTGTGTGTCCCAGGACTGTAGATTCAAGACACAGTTTCATGCCTCAAGCTCTTGGCAGCAGAGGCAGAGTCAAATCTATACCTACATTATAATTTTTCATATACATATATTTAATGAGAAGAAAGTAGAATAATAATAGGAAAATATCAAATATAGAATAAGATACACTACAGGAAAGACAACTAAGCATGCTAAGTGAAACATCGATATAGAGTACAGACTGTTGGCCTAGAATCTTCTAGGACTAATAAAGTTATAGTTAGATTATAGATTTTCGAAGTCACTTTATTATGGGTGTCTGATGATGTTGGCAATTAAAGCCAAGAGGTCAAGAGGCTTGGGATAGGCTAGAAACACATTCCCTCAAAACATGCCTTAGTTATCTTGTGCTTTGAAATCCTGATAATAAAGTGTGTACATTCAGATTGGAGCTATACGAATTTCACAGCTGTGGGCAAACATGCATTTTCTCTCAGGGTACTTATGTGGTCATCTGGGGAAGAAGTTGAGAACTCTCTAGTTGGGGCCTCTATCTGGGTATTAGATGCCTGGTACAGAAAGAGATGAGTTGCAAGGAGCAGAGCCCTGGGTCTTCAAAAGAGACCCCCCAGATATAGGAACCACCTTCCATTCTCAAGAGCCATCTCACACAGGTTAGTTAAGGATGGGTGTTCCATGTGACCCAGCAATTTCACTCCTGGGCACATATCCCAAAGAATTCACAGTGGCCTGTGTGAAATGCTCACAGCCCCGCTGTTTCTTGGTGGTTGGGAGTTGGAGGCCACCTGCATTACCCTCACCAGGGCAGTGCAGAGGTCCAGCGTGGTGGATTCTCACATGGACTGCGGTGTAGTGGATTAGAGAGAGAGGACTGAATGTACACATAGCAAGGTGGGAGTTCTTAGAAAAAAAGTTTTAAAGGTGGACGGGGAGATGAGCTCTATAACATAATAGCATGTATGCAAATAAGAAATACATGCACACAAAACCATAACACATTTTCCAGGAACATAAACGAATGATGCACATTAAACACACAAAATGGTTGCTTAATAGTTGCTCTTTATGGGACTTCGCCTACATTGACTTCCCATTTGTGATCAATCACTTGCATTCCTACTGGCTCCTGCCAGGTTTCATCTTAGATGTGCCAGCTTTGTCTCTCATATTTCAACTCACTGGATTTGACATTCCCCCCCACCATTTTTTTCTTTCTTGGTGTCTAACAATGGCCAAGCCCCAAATGCCACTCTGCCACATAGGCTTGGCTTTGGCATCCTTGCTAATGCTCTCTGGGTTTCTGACCTCACAGCTCACCTTCTGGTCTTACCTTCTTTATTTCCAGATTGTTGCCAACAGCTTGCAGTGGTCTTGCTCCGCTATATGACCATACAGGGCAACTGGTGTGTAGAAGATGGACTTGCTTGAAATTGTATGAAGGATAAGTGGGGGGCCAGAAAATGTCATGCTTGCCTCAATCTGTTGTCTCTCCAGACCATTTGTCTGCCCTCCACCCTCTCTTCCCCAGGACTGGAACTCTTGTTCTAGAGGGCACTGGACTTCTCTCTCCCTCTAACTCCAAAACAGAGGTCCTTTGATTTTTGTTTAACATTTTGATGTATGCTGCTGTATTTGAAATAAATATCATTTAAATTCGGAAGTTAAGAACTAGATATTTCAAGTGTATCAAAATACTGGGTTATTGGAGAGTGGGAGGGGAAGCCTTGTACTGGTGTACATCCTGAGCACCATGCTCCAGCCAACTGAATGAGACAGCTTTCAGGAAGCTGGTGACATCCATTAAGGACTCAGTGGCCAGAAGGTTACCTGGAACACAGTTACTGATGTTTAGAAGAAGATAAAAAACTCTGTTATCCACCTGCCTTCAGATGAAAAACAGTCACTTAGAACCGTTGGTCTCTATGGCTCTTGGCCAAGGATATTTCCTCTATTTCTTGGCTATGACACAGAGGGTTGTGTGAATGCACGTGCATGGTATGGGTGGGTGGGCAAGGGTGTGTGCAGTCTATAAACTCCACGATCAACTGAATGCCTGGCCACATGTGTCCCTGGCACCGATTTGGCCTCCAGTCTGTGTGACGTGGCTAGGTTGACGGAGGGCCTGGTGTCACCATACAGAAGCACAGCACCGGGAGTGGTAAGGACTTGCTTCAGTGCTTTAGGACAATCTGCTCTCTGTTCTCTGGGGGAGAAAATCAGGTTTCTGGAAAATAGTACTAATGCCATCAGAAGTCTATAATGAATAAGAGCTGGCTCAGTCGTGATGGTTGCATTCAATTGGTATATGGAGGCTAATTAAGCACTAGTGCCCGTGACTGGGAGATGCTCTGCCTCAGCTGTGGTGATTGCACCATGTGGCATGATGGCTTTGCTGAAGTGTAAATTAGCCTCAGCCATGAGTAAGAGGTGCACTAAAACTCCTTCATCAAGGTGATGTCACGACCATAATTTTAGAGTCAAAGGAATTTTGACAAAGTAAATCTGACAAAGGAATTTGGGGCCCTTTTGGCTGCAAGAAGCAAATGGGGAAAAATCTAGTTTGGATGTGAAGATATTGTAATTTCCCTAATGTTATGTGGCTTACATAAGAAATAGCTTACAATATTGAAATCAGGCTTACTCTGGAAACTGCAGGACATGTGGCCACTATAGTATTGTAAAAACAGTTGATATAGGATGATTTGGGGCAGGGCAGTAATAACATATGCATAAAATGTCAGCAATAGGCCAATGGTCTGCTGTTGGATGAATTCAGTTAAACAATGGATCTTTTTGATGCTGCTGATTAACCCAGCAGAAACAGCTCGGGGAGATAGGCCGAGATGATAAGTTTGACTCTGGTGGGGGAGCTGAATTAAATCTAGGAGACAGGAACACAGTGGTGAGGAGACAGTTGTGATGCTTATGAGTTCAGGCTTCAGAGCCCAACTATCTGGGTTTATATCTAGACTTCAGCACTTAATTTTATGAGCTTGGACAAATAGCTCAACTTGGCTAAGCTGTAGTTTTCTTATCTATAATTGAGAGATTTTATTAGTGCCTTTCTCAGAGAGTTGTTGAGAACATTAAATTAGGTAATCCATGCAAGGTGTTTAGCACAGTGTGTGGAACATAAAAGGTGCTAAACAAATTTTGCTGTATTGGTCATTATTAGTCTCTCACCATCTCATTAACTATCTTAAACTAGGAATTTTTTTTTATTCAGTTGGACTCTTGAATAAATGTGTAAAACTCTGACGGCGACAAGAATGATCATGGTCTGTAATAATGACTGAGGGGTGTGTGGTAATAAAGCCATATGACCAAATCCATAAGCTGCACCTAAAAACCAATCTCATTACTTTAGAGTTGAAAAGAGGGGAGGGTTAAGTTCACACGCAGGCTTTGGGGAGTTGCAGCCGAGGCTCTGGCATGGTTGAAATTCCTCTCACTGGTACCCTCCCTATTTTGCCTCTAGCCCTGTTCCTTGATTTGCTTGGTGGTCAGGAGGGACCCTGACAAAGAACCAGATTGGGGGAGGGGGGAGCGGCGCTACAATGGCGTGCAGGAGTGGGAGTGGGGCTTATCAGAAGGAAGGGAGGAGTCTGTTGAGGTCCGCTAGACCGAGCAAAAGGAAAGGCCAGTGGTCCTGAGTATAATAAAAGGCAGTGCTTGAATTCACCTCAAACCTGCTCCCTGGAAGGGAGAGGGCAGTTTAGTAAAACACAAAGAAATATTTCATTTGGGATCTAAGAAACTGTGTTGAGTTTCCAATAGTGGGATTGAGAAAAGTAAGACACTTTCTTTCTGATTGATATACAGAGGAAAACTGAGGTCATCCATAGCAGTGGTCCAGTGTGGATGGTACCAAAGCAAAAGCAGAAGCAGAAGCAGAAGCAGAAGCAGAAGCAGAAGCAGAAGCAGAAGCAGAAGCGTTCCAAAAGAGGTGATGTTGAAGGGAAGCGCACCAGCTAAGTAGGGCTCAGCCCCAGCAGCTGTGATGGCAGAGCTGTGAGCACACCATGAAGTCAATGGGAGGGACTCCCTCCTCCCCATCACTACTGGGATTCCCAGAAAGACTAAGAAAGTGCGCAGGGCTGGCCTTCTGCCATTTGATAGGCAGTTGGAGGTACCCCATCCAGTGGGCTTAGGGACAAGTTAGTTGGCCAAGGGGATAATGGAATTTATTACAAGCACAAGTAAAAGAACAACTTCAATGGACAGATGAATGAATTCAAAGAACAAACCATTATTCAGAGTCCATTGTTCTGTGTAGAACATGGATCATTAAAGGTGCTATCACTGCTCTCCCAGATATTTTGAGATTTCAAAGAGTGAGAGTCTCATGGGGAAGGGCAATGGGAAGGGAAGGGAGTCACCCGTCACTGATCATTGATCTGGATTACATGTGCCATTTCATTTCATTCTCTTACCAAGACCCAGCTTCTTTACAGTGTGTGGGGTTGGTAATGGGACTCCTCTTGGGATTAATTTGGCAGGAGACTGAACAGTGGTACTCCAAGGTTGTATAGAAGAAGTTCTGCTTCTCTGGAGAAAGGACCTTAGGAAATAATATTTTGATCATTCACTCTAGAAATAGGAATGCCAACAAATCTAGAAGAGAAGCAAAGGATCACTCTGTCTAGCTCCTTGCTCTGAGATTAAAGAGATTATAAAGCATCCTGGCTTCAGGGCTGGCCCTATCTATATGAACAATTTAATTAAAAAATGAAATCACAAAATTCATGAGTTACAGTGATCTGTCAATGAAATTTAGAATAGAGTAGAGAAGAAAAATTTACCTACTGGTTTATTGTCCAGTCAATGCATGTGAAGATTCTTCATGGTGCCTAGGCACCATCTCTTCATGCTCTCTATTGTTAAATGGATGCTATTTCTAGATAATTTCTTAAAACTCAACACTAGACAAAGATAGTAATGCTGTTAATATTCAAAATGCCATGGCTCTTTGGAATGTTCGCATAGAAACAATTGGATCTTCTTGCCTCTGCAGTTCCCAACACCTTTTACTAATGCTGGTTACATCATCACTCACGATGCTCCATCTTCCCTTGTGCTGTCCATGAATACTGGTTTCTCATGGCTCCCTCTAAAATTATTCCTGCACTTCATTAATGATGACCACAAATGCAAGCCTTACCCAAATATGCAGGAAAATGTGAATGATAATTTGTCTTCTGGTCATGTTAAATCTATCATTTGGAATTTTATAGCATACATGTAGGATAATATGTATTCCAGCCAAATCTTCTCTTGAATTCTTCAGACGGAAATCACTGCATTCATAGAATGTGATCTCTTTCACCTTTGCTCAGATTCCTACCTTCTACATGTGGCCACTAGCAGGGAGGATGGGTGAGAATGAGCAAAAGGAGAAGAGAGATACCATTCATGCAAAGAATATCCACTCCTCCTTTGGCATGGCTTAAGGTCCTCCCAGGAGAACATAAACTTAACCACACTTATTGCAGACGACTGTAGATTGTCTTCCATAGGAATAGGAAGGGTCTTTTGGTTTTGTGAAGCAGGATCTCTAAACCTTAGAAGGAAATTGGCATGGCCACTGCCTGAGAAGTGCCTGACGTGGCGTGGAGCCTGCAGAGAGGTGGAGGGACCACCCTGGGCCTCCCAGCCTACTCACCCAGTGGCAAGGGCACACGGGGTAAAGGATGACTTTTGCTGCTCCTGCTCCCACTGGGGCAGACTGGAGGTGAGACTGGAGTTGGAACATGGGCAGGTGAGAGCCAAGGCACGGCCCATACATGTAGCTCAAGCACAAAGGTAGATTATGGGTAGCCCAGAGTCCTTAACTCATCTCCTGCCTATATGAGGAAGAGGCCACCCCAAACCAGCATGTCAGCACCATTCTGGCTTCCTAAGCTCACACAATCATGTGAAAGAACTATCATACCAGCCAGCAGGAACAATCCAATCACCAGGCCACCCTCCTGGAAGTGGGGTCCCATCGTTTGGCCGAGAATGACTCTGTAGGCACGAGTCTCAGAGCTCCAGGGGCAGGAGAGCCCACGTGGGTCCTGGTTCAGACTAGGGTGCCCCGGCCAGACAGCACTGCTGTCCCCGCTGGTCTCAGGCACCAGACAATTTTGAGGAAGTCATTCCAAAGTGGGGGTCTCTGCTTGCCCAGGACTGAGAGAGGCCCTACCTGCAATAGTGAAATGATGGGTTGCTGTCTTGAAATTCTTAATACTATCTTTGACTTCATGTTTTGTAAGTGAAGTCCAATGGGAGGATGGAGCCATGCACTTTGGAGTCTTGGCACATGGGCAGTCCCACCTCTTGTTCCTCCTCTCCTCCCCAGGACATGTTCTCAGCTGCCCACTTCCTACCTCTTCCCAGTGGGGACCTCGCCATGGGTGCAGGGAGGGTTGGGGTTGGGATTGTGAGCCACGGTGAGGGTGCCTGTGAGGGCCAATCATCCTGTGTGAGAGGGAGCCCGACATTAAATAGCACATGAAAACACCATGACAGGCCAAGAGAGGCCACAGAAGAAAGGAAAATGCATTTTCCCTGGCTTTTTGAACAAGGGCCCAGTATTTTGTACTGGACCTCTGTCATTGTGAAGCTGGCCTGTGTCTCTGAACCCCCAGCTTTCTCATTTGTAAGAAGATGGAGATTGACTTTGATGCACTCTGTGGTGCCTTCCAGTGCTTATATCCCAGGATTCACCACCTTTTGTGACATTTTCCCAAAGGCCGTCCATAGAGATTCGTGTGGCTTAGAGGCCTCATCTTTTTGTTGGAGGTGAGAACTGTATCAAGCACTACTCGTGTTTTCCTTTTGGCAGTGGCTCTCTCCTCCCTATTTCACAGAAGCAGATGCCCTGAGAGATAATGACAGTTTCCATGAGACACATCATCTCTGAGGAGGAGCTGGTGGTATAAATTCTCACCCAGGTCCTTCCTGGGAGCTAAGGTGGTGCTTAAAGTTACATTTGCCTTGGCTTCACCATGACCGCTCCTCTACCCTCTGCCCGCAGCCCATTGCCCTCCCTGGGATCATTTCTGAATCCCGAGCCCGAGCTCAGGGCAGCTCTCTCCTCCCAGCTGGCCTCCAGGGAGGAGAGGTTTGGCATCAGCAAAGCTTCCTCAGTATTTATTGCAGGGATAAGAGCTTACTGCCCCTGAAGGGTACTTGGCTGCCAGGAGCTGCTGTCAGGAGGCGGCAGTTTGTATGCTAATTCTGTTGATTGCCTGCATCTTCTGGTGATTCTGCTCTGGCCTTTCTCCCTGCCCCTGGGAGGGGCCCCGGAGCTGTTCCCACCTGCCTTCCTCTTCCCCTCCCCTTCTGGTCCCCAGCCCTCCACCCAGTCTTTGCAGAGAGCCTCATAAAATTTTATTCAGCTCATTGCATCCCAGGCAAAGCCTTATATTTCATTTGAGAATAATAACCAAACCGGGTTCAAGTGTTGTCTGTGACAGAGTCAGGGAGGCTGATGAAGGGGCACGATGTGGCCTGCCTGGAGAGGCACCACTGGGGCCTGGTGCTGGCAGGGAGAGGTTGTGAGGACAGGAGGGAGAGCCTGGGCTTCCCACGGACCTTTCGTTTTTCTGCTGGGAGGTAGGCAAAGCTACAGCCTTGAAGCCATGTGTTCATCCCCAGATTTCCCCTCCGCGTGCTGGGAGGCTGGTGCTGTTGTGGACAGGAGTGCTCATGGCCTTGGGGGCTGGACCTCAAAGCCTGGGCCTAGTAGGACGGGAGTCTGTCAGAGGCAGCCTTGCTGCTGCACCCTAACCCAGTGGTTCATGACCTTGAGTGTGCATTGTCATCATCTGGGGAGCTGTGCAGAATATGGATGCTTGGTTCCCAGCCCCAGAGATTTAGGTTTAATTAGTTCAGCCTAAGTCCTGTGAGTTTTAAAAGGTGAGTCTATATAGTTTTTTATGTATCATTTTATGTAATCTATCTTTTAAAAATAAATAAAAAATATATTTAAAAAAAAAAAAGGTGCATCTAATGTGCAGTCAAGACCATGAACCACTACCCTAAACCAGCTCATAACACATAAACCAGAAGGCAAAGTGAGAAATATAATTGCCAAGACAGAGAGGGAGCCATTCCATTGTCCCTGAATTCTCTCCCTATTAGGAAAGTCAATAGGGAGAGTCCAATTACTTGGCAATCCTATGGAGAGGAGGGACTTTGTAGTAGTTAAAAATCCAGGATCAGGGCTCGGTTCATGTCTTGGCTCCCTTGCTTAAAGCTAAGTGGCAAGGAGCAAGTTACTTAAACTTTATAAGCCTCAATTTCATCATCTGTAAAATGGGGATAATAATAATTAACCCAAAGAGTTATTGTGAGTATTAAATCAGCGAATGTATGTAAAGGAGCTAGTAGAGTATGTTTATAGTGATTAAGGTGCTCATTACAAGGTAGTTATAACATCATAACACCTGGTATCTTTAGCTCAGATGGCTCTCCTTAAAGGATGATCACAGTAATGCTGACTAATGATAGGGTATTATTTAATATGTATGTGTGTGTGTATATATATATACACACACACATATACATAATACATATATATGATAGTACTTATTATTTGCTCAGCACAATTCTAAATCCTTTACAAATATTAACTGAGGCACAGAGAGGTCAAGCCACATGCCCATGGCCATAGCTAATGAACAGTGGGGCCCAGATTTAAAGCAGCCAGGCTAGCTCCACGCTCTAAAGCATCTCTAGCTACTCAGATTTTCCCACCAAGTGAACCAGAATGCATGGGTTGTTCAAAGCCTCTCCACCCCTGCCAGTGCTGGCAGAAAGCTTGAAGGAGGGATGTGCTCACAAAAATGTGGTAATCCTGCATGAAGTGTAGAAAGGGAACGTGGCTTTGTGATAGTGTTGTTCTACAAAGACATTGATTGGATTGCAGCCTTCATTAGCTATATCCCTGCCCTGGCCTTGAGGAGTCCTCAGTCACCTGGATCAGGCCTGGCTGTTTCCCAGTCTCAGAGCCAGCCTTTGTGGGAACTTAGCTGATGGTTAGACTCGTCCGCTTTGGATGATCTTCATCTGGCACACTGACCTAGGCCAATTTGGTCTTTCAGTAAATGTAAGGGTTTTTTTGTATGTGTTTTTTTTTTTTAAATTATTGGATAAAATTCATTATGGGAGCCTCTTGTGATTATTATATAACTCTCCCCCACAACCCTGCCTCCAAGTGTGTCACAGCAAAAGCAAGTCTCTGACCAGATTAGGGCAAACATTCAAACACTTGTTAGCCAGCAGGCACAAAAGTGAGATCACATCTCAGAAAATATAGGGAAGCCCCACTCTCTTGGCACCAGCACCAAAGGCTCCCTTTCAGGCAGACCCACAGATATTCTGACTGCTGGACCACCCTCATGTCAGGGCAGGTGGCGGGTTCTCAGGGAAGTGAAGGGTAGAGGGCCCATGAGTCTCGGACCTTGAGGTCTGTAGCAACGGCACACAGGCTACTGGATTTGCTGGATTTGCTTATGCAGAAAACTCTGCCGTACACTATAAGAGGGATCAAAATATTCAATTGTTTTATACAGTATTTTATATATGGGGTCAAGTTGCTGTGAGATTGAGTTGTACCAGAATCCATGTTGATGTGCGCTGTGTCATTGTAGGGTTTTACTCATTCATATAAGGGTAATAGAGCCTGTGAAATATTCTTAACTAATCACTGCTCTTGACACCATTCATCTGAACAATACAAAATTATTTCCCAGTACAATAACGCAAGAAAATGATATAAAAGGCACACAGATTGGAAAGGAATAGATACAAACGGTCCCTATTTGCAGATAATATGATTGTCTACATAGGAAATTGCAAGAAATCTATGTAAAATTCCTAGAACTAAGCAGTGAGTTAGCAAGGTTGTAGAATACAAGATCAACACATGAAAATATTAATCGTATTTCTATATGTGAGCAATGAATAGTTGGAGACCAAAATTAAAAACGCAATACCATTTACAATTTCTCCAAAAACTGTATACTTAGGTATAAACCTAACAAAAACATTTATAGGATATGTATGCTAAAAACTACAAAATACTAATGAAATAAATCAAAGAAGATTTAAATAAATGGAGAGATACTGTGTTCATAGATTGCAAGCTCAACATAGTAAAGATGTCAATTCTCCCCAAATTGGTTTATAGGTTTACTGCAATTCCAATAAAAATCCCAGAAGGATTCTTTGTAGATATAGACAAGCTGATTCCAAAGCCATATGAAAAGGCAGTGGAGATAGAATATCCAAAACAATTTTGAAAATGAATAAAGATGGAGAAAACATACTATCTGATTTTAAGGCTTACTGTATAGCTGCAGCAGTCAAGATGATGTGGTATTGGCAGAGGGATAGACACAGAGATCAATGGCACAGCAGAAAAGAGAATTGAGAAACAGACCCACATACGTGCAGCCAACTGACTTTTGACAAATGTGAAAAAGCAATTTAATGGAGGAAATGGTGTTGGAAAAATTGGACATTCATAGGCACCTAAAACATCACTCCTATTTAAAAAATTAGACAAAATGGATCAGAGATCTAAATACAAGATGTACAACTATAATATGTTTAGATGAAAACATACACAAAAATCTTTATGACCTAGGCTTGGGCAAAGAGTTCTTAGACATGACACTAAAAGCATGATTCATAAAAAAATCAACAAATTGGACTTCATCAAAATTAAAAAGTTTTGTTTTTTAAAAGAGGAAGAAAAGGCAAGCCACAAAACTGGGAGAAAATGTTTGCAAATCACATATCTGACAAAGTACTGATATACAGAATATATAAAGAACACTTCAGATTCAATAGTAAGGAAACAAATAATCCAATTAGAAACTGGGCAAAAGACCTGAAGACAGACACTTCACCAAAGAAGACATAAGGATAGCAAATAAGCACATGAAAATATGCTCAGCATCATTAACCATTTGGGAAACACAAATTAAAACCACAATGAACTACCACTACACACCTATTGATATGGCTAAAATAAAAATACTGACAGTACCAAATGCTGGTGAGGATGTGGAGAAACTAGATCACTCATACATTGCTACTGGGAGTGAAAAATGGCACAGCCACTCTGGAAAAAAAATGGGAAGTTTCTTAATAAAGTTAAACATACACTTACCATGTGACCCAGCAATTGCACTCTTAGGCACTTTTCCCAGAGGAATGAAAACTTCTGTTCATAAAATGACATAATATTCATAGCAGCTTTATTTGTAAACAAATGTTCATAGCAGCTTTATTTGTAATAGCCCCAAACTGAAAATAAACCAAATGTCCTTCAATGAGTGAATGGTTAAATAAACTGAGGTACAGCCATACAATGGGATACTTCTTAGCAATAAAAAGGAACAAACTTTTGACACATGCAACAACTTGGGTGGATTCCAAGGGCATTATGTTGAATGAAAGAAAGCCAATCTCAAAGTGTTGCATACTGTGTGATTCCATTTATATGATATTCTCAAAGTGATGACATTATAGTGATGGAGACCAGATCAGTGGTTCCAGGAGTAGGGTAGCAACAAGGGTGTGACTGTTAAGAGGTAACACAGGAAGTTTCTCTGAGTGATGGAACAGTTCCATATCCTGATTTTGGTGATGGTTGCTCAAATCTGCAAATGTGTTAAGTTTCATAAAACTATAGAGTAAAAGAAAGTCCATGGAAAGACTAATGAAATTCAAATGAGGCCAGTACCTGAATTAATACTATTGGACCGATGACAGTTTCCTTGTTTTGGCAATGTACCGTGGTTATGTAAGATAGTGTCATTGGGGGAAACAGGGCAACTGTTCAGATAATTTTTGAAAATTATTTTGAGTCTTAAACTATTTTAAAATAAAAATTGATTTAAAAAATTGTTTCTAATATCCCATATGCTGATTAACAAGACAATACAATGTTTCTTTACCAATGTTGTGCTATGGTGTCCTTTGGCATTTGGTGAAGTCACTGGACCCTTTCTCAGAGTAACGCTTTTGAATGCATAAAACAAAATATAGATATACAAAGAAAACAAGTTTTATTGAAATATAGTTATAAAATATTTTAAAATTGTGTGATATAGTAAAATATGTTTCTTTGTTAATTTATTGTGATATAGTCAAATGTTTCTTCATTAATTTATTAAATAACAAGATTTACCAGTGACTTTAGTAACTGCTGTAATTTCAAAATAGTGATAAGCAAAAATAATACTGATGAGATATCTGTGATAATTGTAATGTGGTGTGAAAATATCTGTGTATTGGTGCAAAAGTTATAGGCACAGCTAACATTATTGTCATTTGTTGCCTACATTCATAGTAGAAAGAAATCATAAATTTTAGAGGTTAGTACAAATGAAGATGTATTTTAATTAAAAAAATTTTTTTTTTACTATTCCAAATTCACAGAGCCACCGGCCTGGGTTTAAGAGCCTATCCTCAGGTAGATTTTTTTTTAGGAGGTACCAGGGATTGAACCCAGGACCTTGTACATGGGAAGCAAGCACTCAACCACTGAGCTACATGTGCTCCCCCCTCTAGTAGATTTTGACACTATTAATTAATTAATTAATTTTTATTAGAGAAGTTCTGAGCTTATAAAACAATCATGCATAACACAAAATTCCTATATATCACCCCTATACCAATAACTTGCCTTGTGGAACATTTGTTACAGGATATGAAAGAGCATTATTAAAATATTACTGCTAACTATGTTTCATAGCTTACAGTTGGTGTAATTCTTCCAAAAACCCCCTATTATTAATACCATGTATTTATTAGTATTGTATAATTGTTATATTTCATGAGAGATCACTCTTGTACTGTTAACCACAGCCATCATCCACCACATGGTTCACTGTGTTATACAGTCCCATGCCTTGTACAATCTATCCAAAGTGTATACTCAGTGGCTCTCAGTTTTATCGCAGAATTGTGCTCTGTCATCACCTCAGTAAATTTTAGAATGTTCTCTTTAGTCCAACAGAAAAACTCCCATATTCCCCTATTATTGACCCTTAGCATTGATATAGTATCTTCTTCGATATTAATGCATGAATATTACAATATTGCTGTTAACTGTAGTCCATAAGTTACATGAACTGTATTTTCCCATGCATCACTGTTTTCTTAACATCTTGTAATAGTGATGTACATTTATTACCAGATTTTGTCTAGGTTCATGACTATGATGCAGAAATGAATTTCAAGAGCACATCATGTTAGTTAGGCCAGTAATTTATTAAGGTAGGGAGAGAGGAGAAATGGGAGAAAATAACAGATCATGGGTCCCAGAGAGAGGAAGGGGCTGAAGAGTGATAAAGAAGACTGACTTACAGACTACAATTTCCCATGATAAATTATAAATGACCAGGTTTTACTTGCATGTTGATCCATGCGGGGGACAGGGGCAGGGGCGGGGCGGGGGGACATGGTGAGAGCAGGGTGCAGAAAGCAAGACAGAGCAAGAGAGGGAGAGAGGCTTTTGCACCTTTTTAAACCATTAATTATTCTGCCCCTTTGCTAATGGCATGGGAGGAGTTCCAGCTGTTTGCGGTTTTGATTGATTACCCCACCCGTCAATCCCTCGGGAGGGCCCAATGATAATGTACCTGGAGAATATCCGGGGCTTCTCCTGGCTTCCTGAGGAAATCTCACGAGAGGGACTTCCAACAGTCATCTTGGGGTTATTGATATCCACATGGACTTCTTGCCAGGTTCCAGATCCATCTATTGATTCCCTATTTTACTAGCCTGCTTCACATTTGTTCTAGTTCATAGAAGAACATTCTTGTATTTGTACTATTAATCACAATCCTCGTCCACCTCTGGGTTCAGTATGTTATTCAGTCCCTAGATTATTCTCTAGCTTTCTTTCAGTTGACATTTACGTCCCTAGACTACCCCTTTCAGCCACAATCACATTTATAAATCAGCAGTGACACTGATATTTTAAATGCTATGTAATGAGCTCTGAAGGTTATGTTTCCTGATTAGGGCTTCCCAGGCTGGTTGACCACCCTTCAGTGTTAATTCCCACAGAGGGCATCTTTTTTCTTTTTGGATTAATTTTTTTTGTTTTTTTTATTTTTTATTTATTTTTAAACAGAGGGCATCTTAAATGCCGGCTACCCCTAGAGTATACCTAAGGGCAGTATTACAAACATGCCCTTTTGTTTATACTAGTGCATTTAATTCAAGTAAATTACCTTATAAACAATATAGCACTCTTTTTGGAAATGGTCTTTTCCTTGAACTCATTCTCAAATACTGTGAAAACTGTATTGTAACCCCATATATACAAACAGAAGCCCCCTGTCTTACAGAAGAATGTGGACAAATGAGATTTCTGCAGGAAAAATCCATGTACTCCACTTCATTAGGATTGCATGGAGTCTTCTTGCTGAATATAGGCCAGTTCATATCATGGGTGCAAGAGCTGGGGGGTGAGATTCCTTTTCCATGCCATCCCCCAACCCTGCCCTCGGATCTCCTCCCTGCCTGTCAGCCATTCACAGAAGAGGCTGGATGAGGAAAGCATGGCTGAAGGAGGCCTCTGGTGAGAGTGCACCTCCCAGAGACCATGCTGGCCTGGAATTAAAGTGGGCGACAGGAGACCTAAGCAGGCTTTATCTCCCCCCCCGCCCCAGCCTTCTCCTTGGCCCCTTTTTCATCATCTTCACACACTTGACTTGACTATTGTATCTGCCAGCAACTGTTTTCTTAACTAGAAACTGCTTTCCTCAAGAGTTTTCTGTGACTTCGTGGAGGGGAGATGGGAGAGTGCTCCTCACCCCCATGAGCTTGGCGCTTGCCTTTCCCCCTTACTTGACTCCTTCCTTGTGTGGTTCTCTGCCTCACCTTTGTCAGTATTGACTTCCTAGCTCTTCATTCTCTCTTCAAACCCTCAGCAGAGGCCCACCTGCAGATAGGACAAAGAAAGGACTAAATATTTATACTGAGCCCCATTGTCTTAGTTTTCCTGGCTGCTAGGACAAATTCCACACAATGGGTTGGCTTAAACAATAGGAATTCATCCGCTCAGGGCTTTGAAGGCTAGAAGGCTTGCTTCCTCCAGGGTCAGTTGCATTCTGCTGTTGGGTTGTCACATTCCTTTGGATTCCTTGGCTGTCACCTGGTGATGTCCTCTCCTTCCTCTTCTAGGTTCCGGCTGACTTCTGGCCACTGGCGCCTCTCCATGGCTTTCTCTATGTCTGAATTTATTTTTCTAATAATAGACTCCAGTAATCCAGATTAAGGACCATCCTCATTCAGTTGGGCCACACCTAATGTCTTCAAGAGGTCCTATTTACAATGAGTTTACTCCCACAGGAATGAGGATTAAGATTAAGAATGCATCTAAATCGGGGTACATAATTCACCCTATCACATCTATCATGCACCGGGCACTGTTCAAAGCTCACTAGTACATTATATCATGTGTATTCTATCTTCATTATAGGTGAAGAAACTGAGGCCGAAGGCTAAAAGCTGATCTTAGCAGAGTCTGGACTCAAATTTAGATCTTTGGGCTCCAAATCTAGCATTCTTTTCCATGATACCACATTGTCACTGCTTTTTGGCTATTGATATTAAAGAATACATGATCCTTGATGAGTGCCCTCTGGACTGCCTCTCTGGTCCTCGATCAATTTACCTGGAGCAGCTTCCTTGGCTCCACAACCCATTAGCATCCTTTCCGTTTTGTGGCCCAGAGAGAAGACACCCAGCAGGGAAAGTGTGGGGAAAACTTGCTGACCATCAGCATTGGGGACCTCAGCTCAGACATCCTTGAGGCCTGGATGCGATTGGCTGGGAATCCAGTAGTGCCAACTCCAAGCCAGCATGTTGCCCTGTCCCTTTAGCTTTGTGGGAAACTCCAGAAACTCCAAGTAATAAGTGACAACAAATTAGGAGCTGAAGTAACATAGTAACTGAAAATGTTATCAGTCAGGTGGTCCTCAGAAGTTGGCTATGATTCTGGAGACAGATTAATTTGCCAAGTCCCCACAATGGTGGTTTGAGCATCAGGGAATTGAGAAGCTCTATTACTCCTGCCCAAGAGTACTATGATCAGTGGAGACTGGGAAGTTTTTACTCCTTTGTTAAAAATCAAGGTACTCTTGAGTATGTGTTGTGTGTGTATGTTTGTCAAGATGTGTTTAATGGGCACTGCTGAGTTTTTGGCGAACACTCTTTGCTCTTTTGTGAAGAAGCTGGTGTAGCAGAATTAGCATGGAATTGAGAATAGAGTCCTGGCTTCTAGTTTTGGTTCTACCATAAGCAAACCGTGTGACCTTGGACAAATAATTTACCCTTTCTGGGCCTTAGTGAGGGGATTAAGTAAGAAGTAAGGATGGCTAATGACTCATTCATGATGTAGGTTTAGAATTTCGTTCCTAAGGACTAGCAAAGCACTCTTTGGCTTACTCCAGAGAACACTGAAACAGGAGATGAGTTTTCATATTTTCTCAATGCCTTTGCCCTAGGCTCTGGAGGACTTGCAGCCAGTTGCAGCCAGGGGACACATGTTGCTTTCCTTGCCTAGCTTTTGTCTCCTGTGCACTTGTGCATCAGGTGGCAGAGACTTCACCCAGGGGTCTACCTTATTTCCCTAACTTGTTAAATAGGGAGAAAAATGTTCCCTATGGAGACATTTTTAAATGCTTTGAGCTCTTTGGAGAGTTAGGGGAAAGTTTAATGTAATTTCTAACCAAGCAGACGTCTAGGTCAAGTTTGACTTCAAGATCCCCTCATCCCTTTTGAAAGCCTCTTCCTTTTTGTGCCTCCTCTCTGCCTCTGGGGACTCAGCTCCTCAGATGCCGCCCAGATGTTCTGCTCTCTTTATAATGCAATTATTTATGCAGGGCAGAACCTTGTGCTTTTGACCTGTTCATCTCCCGGTGACCTAGACCAGGAGTTGGCAACCTCTGGCCCTTGGACCAACACCAATCTGCTGCTTTTATTTTAAATCAGGTTTTATTGGAACACAGCCATTCTCATTCATTTAAGTAGTTTCCACTGGCTCTGGCATGGCTCATGGAGCCTAAAGTATTTTCTATCTGGCCCTTTATAGAAAAAGTGCCAACCCCTGGCCCAGGCTACTGCAGTATCCTCTTGCACAATCTCCTTATCCCCCAGGGTTTATTCTCCTACACAATTAAAAGCACGATTGCTCCAAAAGACACATGTGGTCATATCACTTTGCAACTTTAGAAGCCTACAAAATTCCTCTATTGCCCAAAAGATGATGCTCAGCTCTCTTAGAGTGACATTCAAGACTGTTCACAGGGAGAAGCCAGCTTTTCCTTCCATTGTCCCTCTTTCCACTTTCCCAATAGTTTCAAATAGCCTTGGCCACCCCAAGAATCCTTTATATTTCCCCAAATAGTCTAATCATATCTAGGCCCCAGGGCCTTTTTTGCTTAATAGTTTCCTCTGCCTGTATACTCTCTCCCTTCTTTCCAATTGTTTTTTTTACTTCCTTACAAGTCCTCTGCACTTTCCTCTACTCTAACACTTTATGACTCTGTTCTAGATGAGCTGAACAGGACAGAGACAATGGGTGGGCCGTGAGTGGGACTTCCAGGGACTTGGATGCATGAAGTCCTCCAGGAAAGGAGGAGAAAGGGGCAGTCAAGCCTGAACAGAGTGGCTGTGGCCTAGGAAAAAATGTGTTTTGGATGACCAATAAGGAAGAAACTTGTGCCATTGGATGGGAGCTCCTTCATCTGTCCCCTACCTACCTACTAGTGACTCTACGCCCGTAGCTGTCCTTGCCCTTCCTCTGGTCATGGAGGACTTGACCCTCTTCCTCTTCACAGCGAGGCCCTCCAGGTGTTGCCTTCCCCAGGCCTTTCCTACAGGAGCAGGTGCCCCTCTCTTTGGCAGCTTCCTCTCTGTCATTACCAGCGTCTTCCCTCAGTCCCCAGGCTTTCCGCTCTCCTACTCTAAACAATCACAACCACCACAACACAATCCCCACCTCCCAACTTTTCCCAATCTTTTTCACCAACGATGGCACCTCTTTCCCTCCTTGTTTAGACTTTTCTTTTGCAATTCTCGCAGAGTCTCTGGTCGCCTCTGTGCCTAGGTCTAAGCCCTGTTGGTCCTTTGCCGCTAAGAGCCGGGCTTTGGGATCAAAGGATCAGGTTTCAAGCACCTGCCATTTATAAACTCTGGACAGGGAGCAAATGGCTTGATTCCCCTAAGCCTCAGTTTGGTCAGTTGCAAAGTGGGGATAACAGTATAGTAACTCCATCATGGGGCTATTGTGAGGGTTAAAGAACATAATGGATAGAGGTGCTTAGCACCTGCCTGGCAGGTAGTGGGTGCCTGCTGGAGTCATGCATTAGCAATATCAACAACCATGATAAATGGGCAGCAGTAGCTTTGTTATCCCAATGCTTAGCAGGCCTTGGAGGGAAATCTTTTTCCTGGGCACAAGGCCAGGACACAAGGGTTTTATTCCATCCTTGTAAGGGCTCAGCTCATCAGGAAGCACCCATGTCTTCTGACTGGGGTGGGACTGGGAGGCTGGAGGGCATCCCTGAGTGTCTCATTTCCTGCCGCCACCATGCGCTGAGCTGAACCTCTCACACTCCCTCTGGGCATGTCAGCCTGGCACGACCCCTCTCCAGAACCCTCATTTTGCCCTCTCCTGTTCAGGCAGGGCTTGCTGGAAGTGTCACACATGTGTCTGGGGTGGCTGACACTGACACTCAGAAGCCAGCCTCCCTGGGCCAAGCTGTGGGCTCACCCTCCTGCTTGTTACTTTCTAGCTGGACATTTTCTGTCCCTTGTCTGGGGGAGGGGCAGGCAAGGAACTCGCTCCTTTATTGACAGGTTTTTAAGCTGAGCTCTGGTCGGAAAGGACTGGGATCAGGGATCTCAAGCCGTCTCAGGCAGGGCCATGGCAGGAAGATCTCATTAACACCTTTCCACAAAGGGGAAAAATAATATTTCAGCTTGTTCCCTTTGTGTCTTCAAGCGGTGATAAGGTGCCATCAAAGTGCCAGTCTGAGCTGCGTTCAAATGAAGGATAATTCCGATAAGATGGAGAAGAGAGATGCTCAGGAAGGGGGGCACTGGGGAAGGGGGGGAGCTGGTTTAAGGTTATTAAACAGGAAATGCCTGGCCGCAGTGGATCAAGGGGAAATTACATATTCTGTCACATTTGCTTATTGAATCCCAGATCTATTGAAGCTTGAAAGGGGAAAGAAAATAACGCCACCCCCATCAACTTCCTTGTAGCTCTTATTAGATTTCACAACCTTTCAATATTAAAATGCTAGTGCTGGTAGCAAAATTCCTTGTCAGTTTTTAATATCAGTAAGGGATTGTGGTATTAGTTTTAAGGGGGGTGGAGGTGGGAGTGGGGAGGGGATACAGACCCTCCTCAGAATCCCCCCAGTGTCCAATAACTCAGCTGTCACTGCTTCTGGGCCTGCTGCAGGCCAAGCAGCTTCTGTCCTGCTTGGTGGGGAGAACCCCTTGGCCCCATGCACGCCCACCCCCACTACAAGCTTCACAGCCAGAGCCATGTAAGCCCCATATTCAGGGTCAGCCTCTACCCAAACTCTGTCATCAGAGTCTTAGTTTGGATTCCCTCCAAAACAGCCCCTGAGTCACGTATTTCAGTGCAAGTAGTTTGTTTGGGAGGTGAGTGACTGGAGAAGAGAGCAGGAAGGTAGAAGGGACCATAAGGAGTGAGTTATTGAGTGGGTTACCCCTGTGGGCAACTGGGGTCAATCCTTCTGGAAACTTCTAAGGGACTATGGGGAGCCATTGGTTGTACAGAAGCTGTCTCTGGGGGTCCTTGGGAGGGAGGTCAAAGGGATACGGGCAGAGAAGACAATTGGATTGTGGGAAAGGAGTACTGCCTGGCCCAGAAGCTTGGAGATTTCAGCATATCCATCTGACAAGACCGTCTGTCCTGGTGGCAGGAGTGGACCCTTCCCCTGCTCGTTGTGATCAGGCTCCTCTCCCACCGTTTGCCAGCTTGCTCCTCTGTGGCTGAGTTTCTGCCTGCTCTCCTGCCAGATGTCCCAGTTCTTCCAGGGTAGAGGTCCTGCCTGGACTCCCTCTTCTCCTTTCTGGCAATTGAGTCTTGCCCTAATCCCTGATTCTTGACCCCAGGTGTCTGGCCCCACTACTGCCCAGCCCGGTCCAGCTGGAGCCTCTTCTCGACCCAGAACAGGGCTGTTTGCCAGCAGATTGTCACCACAAAGTTTATCTCTTGTCTCCCTCTCCTGTCCTTTTTCCCTTGCAGTGGCTGTCTCTGTCCTAAATCCAGACGCCCTTCATCCCTTCTCCCCTGGAGCCACCCACTTGGTGAGCTGAGCCACTTAAGGATTTGGACACAGTAGGAGTTAAGATCAAAGAGGAGGCTTTCAGCCAAACATTTTCAGAAATCAGCCCCTGAGAGAGGAGAGACCCTCCTGGGCAAAAGGCTTCTCAGCTCGCAGACCAGCCTAACTAAGAGGCAAGGCCTGGCCTGGACCCCTGACAACCTATTGCCCCCACCCCATACTGCTGGACTCCAGACCCCTCATCATTGCTCATGTGGCCTCGAGGCCTAAGCATGTTTGGGAGCCCGCAGGTGTTGTTTGACCCTCCCATTTTCAGGATGCCTGCCTGTCCTGCCTTCTAGGTCTCAGACTTCTCCTCAGAATCATATTTTGACTGTGAGTTTCTGTCCTGGTCCTTTCACATGCAAAATACTCAAAGTGCATCATCAAAGTCCATATGAAAAAGTCTGAACAAAACCACGAGGTCTTCATAAATTGTTGGGCAGTGATTGGCATAGGGGCATCTGGGCCATGTCCTTAGCCGTCTTTGGGGCATTGCAAGGGGAAAACAGAGGCAAAGAGATGAAAGATGAGCCCCCAAAGTGGGCTGTGCATGGCTTGCCATGGGAAGTACAAAGCACTAGGAATTTTGGACCTGGGTTCTAGGTCTATAGCTGTAAAGTTGTTTTTATATTATTTTACTTTATTTTTTAACCTCCTTTTGCTTCAATTTCCTCTTAGACCAGATAAAGATAATAGTCTACCAAAAGACCCACCATCTCCCAGGTTTGCTGCAACAATAAAATAAAATAATGTATCTCCCCAGGAGCATGATCCTTCTCTGACATGTTCATGGAAAGCACAGCTATTGTGAAGTTGATAATGGGACAGAAAACTAATTGAGCTAATTTTGAAAGAAGATGGTGGAAGGTGAGTGATCCAGGTGGCATTGACGTGTCTATCTCGAGCAACTGAGTAGTGCTGAGTGTTTGTGACAAGTAGAGGGAGGTCTGGGCGAGGCAGGACTTGAAACTGGTGAAAGGAGGATCTGTGTTTCAACAAGTGGGTGCCCTGTCTGTTAATTCTGTTGTCTGCCTGCCTTTCCTGACCACTCACTCTGCTCTACCTGCCACCTCTGCCCTAGGGAGGGCTCCAGAGGACTGCCCCTCCCCCATCCTTCCTCATCTATTCCAACTTCCTGCTCATCACCCCATCCCTACAACCAGCTGTCCCCAGAGAAATGTGCATACACCACCATACTCATTCCATTCATTCCATCCCAGAGAAAGCCACAGCCTCCATTTTCAGAAGATTCTCTGTGGGCTCAACATTAAATTTGAAGTTTGGGGCTGGACCTTTTGGGATGTAGGATTGTGAGGTGGTAGTAGGGGTAGGCACGGTGGTCCAGTTCTGATCCTTGCTTTCTTTTCTGAGTAATGGGGTGAGTCATGTGGAAACTAGTCTGCTTTGACCTGCCATTTCATGCAGACCACAGTATTTCAGTGGCAGTAAAAGATCATCCACTTAAATTAGTTCAAATTGACTGAAATGATTTACACCAGGTTTCTTTTTTGATACATAATTTTAGCTGTAGCGTCACTTGAAAAATGGTGCATTGGAGACAGCTGGGTAACATCACCCTCTCCAGACTCTTGCTGGTCAAATTGCTCACATTTGAATGGGGGTAAGTGAAAGGCTGAGGAGCTCCCTCACTTAATGTGTCTAAAGGAATGAATCCCTTAAGGGGGAACTTGGAGCTACAGTCTTAGCCTTTGGCAATGTCTGACCTGTTGGGGCAGACAAATCAACTGTGACCTGTATGGTGGTTATTTATCCACCTGTCTGACTTCCCCCAGTAACTGTGAGCTCCTCTGGGGCTGGACCACATCCTTCTTTGCAGCCCAGGAACTCTGCGCAGTGTCTGGCCCATAGTCAACTCTGCTTGTATGTTAAGTGAGTTAAACCCTGCCTCCTGGCCCTGGAAACTGGAGGATCCCATTGAGAACCTGGGGGGAGGCCAGGCTGACAGCTGAGCAGTGCTCTCCCAGGAGCAGCCTTATAAATCTCTTCTCATGAGCAAGAGGCCGGGGGGGAGGGGACAGGGGTGAGTGGGTGTATGTGTTTTGAAGTGCTGGGGAGAGCTCTGCCATTAACCTGTCAGCGCCCCCTCTAATCTATGATGCTTTGCTCCTGCTTCTGTGCAGGCTGTGTTTGCAAGTGATGGCTTTTTGGGATCCTGGAGAAATCCTGATTCTGAAGCCCAGTGTTCTGTGAATTTACAGAGCCCTCAGTGCAGAAAGTCACGCTTCGTTTTCTCAGTTACATTTTCAGGCGCACTGATTGGCTTGTGCCTTTTTAAGAAATGGAGGTAGAGCTGAAAAGTTCTGTTCAAGAGATTGTCTTGGTCCTGAGCTCTCTATCGGGGTCACAGCTGGTAGCCTCAGCTGCAGTTGACATTTGACCTTGATCTTGAGGCCAAAGGGCTTTTCTGCCAGACAGGTTCTCAAGAAGTTTTTTAAGAACTGCCTCTCCACCCCACGCATGAGGTACAGCTATTGCCACTGACCCTGTCTCCAACAGGAGAGCTTCTCTTTGGAGCCAGCTCAATGCTTGGGCCTCTTTCTTCCCACCCCAGGCAGCCATCTCTCAGTCGAGTCCATTTGCAGCCTGTAGCAGTCAGGGTCACAAGCAGATTTCCTTCTGCTGTGGCTACCTGAGGCTCGGCGCCCACATCAATGCCCGTTTACGGTGTGATGCCACCATGAAGGTAAAACATGTCTGCTTCCACCTCCCCATTTCCCTATTTTCTATTTAAATTTGTATACAGTTAGGATAATACAACATATTTCCTTTGTTTAAGACCATATAAAATTAGTTTAGGTGGAGACAATAAGGGGAAACAAGGAGTAAGAAATCCAAATGAGGGGATGGGAAGGGTCTCTGCTTAAGCGTGAGCGTTTATGATAATCATCATTATTTTTATGGTTGTTAACACCTTTGCTTCAAAGGGTACTAAACCTCATGCTTCTCCATTCCTCCTTTGAAGACTTTTGTTCACTGACCGTGTAGGTGTCAGACCTTTTCCTTGGAGCCCAGGTCTGCATGTCTTCTCTGACTGGCTTCAGCTGCAGCCGACAGGTGGGGCGAATGGGAACGCGAATGATGGCAGTCTCCACTGCCGCCCTCTCAGTGGAACCGGTGGCTATGAACACTGTGCTTCTGGCTAAGTACTCTTGATGGAGCCCTCTGCAAGCCTTTTACAACCACTGCCCAGGCTCCACCTGGGACCTGCAAGGTCCTCGGAGCAACCGAATGAGCTCACAGTTTATTTTGAAAAGAGCTTTGCTCACCATCACTTTGAAAACACCGCTTTTAATACCAAGGCACACAGGCAGCTTATTCCTGCTAGGACTTACAAGGCACAGAGGAATTAGGGAGAAGGGTCTCCACTAAAGCCCGGAGGCCCAAGCTTGCTGCACACAGCACTGGTGCTGAAGTCCCGCCGCGGCCAGGCGTAACCCCCAGTTTCTTGCTTCCTCTCTGTGTGACGCTGGGTACCTTACTGAACCTCTCTAAGCCTCAGTTCCTTTTCTGTGAAAAAAA